>RJWM01003482.1:0-112870 GCA_004363535.1 Dasyprocta punctata | reverse complement strand
TGGGGAGAGCCAAGGAAAAAGCAAAGCCCCCGCCTGTGAGCCATTCAGAGCACAGATTGGGGAGAGCCAAGGTAAAAGCAAAGCCCCTGCCTGTGAGCCGTTCAGAGCACAGATTGGGGAGAGCCAAGGTAAAAGCAAAGCCCCTGCCTGTGAGCTAGCTGGCGGCCAGCGCAGGTGAGGAGAGTGGCGCCTGCTGTGAGCAACCAGCTGCTTTGGAGGAACTGTTTGGACTGATGCATTTCGCAAGCCTAAAACCCAGCAACAATATTCAGCATAGTAACTGTGGTAGCTTTCCTAGTGTCTTATCACTGTTTCAGTTCATTTTATTGCTGTTTTATTCCCTTAAAATTAAGGAGGGGAAAAAAAAGGAGTGTGATCCAAAATGTACAATAGATACTGTGAAGGGGAAAGGGGAGGAAATGTCTCAAAAGGGAAGGTGGTAGCCATCGTTAATTTCCTATACCTTGCTTTGAAGCCCTGTGTCATTTTCATTGTTTTGTTTTTTACTGGTTTTATTCTGTTCTGTTTTGCTTGATTTTATTATGTCTTCTGGTATGGACAGCTATTTTAAAGATAACATGAGGCATTATGGTAGCCATTGTTGATTTTCTATTATCTTGTTTTAAAGCCCTGTATTGCTCTCATTGTTTTGTTTTGACTGGTTTTATTCCATTTCATTTTGTTTTGTTCTCCTTAAAATAAAATTTTTTAAAAATGACAAAGTACATAACAGACTCTGAAGAAATCCAGAAGATTATTAGTAACTACTTTGAGAAACTGTGCTCTAATAAATGAAGAATTTGGAAGAAAATTCACCTCAACATATCCAAGATTCCTGAATACATATTGTAATAGTTAACCGATTGTGACAGCTTTCAGTTAAAACATCCAGCACAATTCTGGATATGGCTGAAGGGATTTACTGAAAAGAGTAACTCAGGCCACCCTGGGTCCGAATTACAGCAACCAATGGGCCTGCTGCCTAAATGGAATAAAAAGGAAACAAAGCAAGAAGCCTCACTTCTGTTGCTTCAGAGGAGCTCCAGTTTTCACCTGCACCTTCGACATCAGCACAGACCCTTCACACCACCAGTGCAAACCCTTCAGCCTCCTGATACAAACGCACAGGACAGTACAGGGAGCTCCAGGGCTTCGCCTTGATCCTTCAGATCTGCAGCACACAGACAGCTCTTTTGCACTCTTCGACACCTGACTCTGTGGCAAATCAGTGTAACCCTTATAAATTCCTATATATTTATGTATCTTCCCTTAAATCTGTTTTTCTAGGAAGCACTGACTGATACAGATTTTAGTGCCAAGCATGGCTCTAGAGAAACAGATATGTAAAATGGCTTTAATGATCCAGTAGTTGGTTCTCTGATGAGATCTAAGGTGCCGTGTTCTTTCCTTTTAATTCTGTGGGGAACACTGATAGTCCTTGGTGTGAACTGTTTAAAGTAACACTCAATATACATCCATTTGATTACCCTAATTCGCCACTCGAGAAATGTAAGAAATTTAGTGACCCCATATATCATATCGAATATTTTTGGCAGAATGGGAAATATAATGATGCTGGATGGTTAGTCTTAGCATCATGGGACAAACTAGTGAAGGAGAACTACGAGCTCAAAATATCCACGGGAAATCTAAAGTCTTATTGCTATGAGGATGAATTAATAAAAGAAAATAAGGAGCACAAAGATTCAAATTTTAAAAAGTTCAAATTCCCAGCACCAGATACACATAATGAATTTAAAGGTTTCCAAGTACTTACTGAAAAAGAATCTCCTCTCCTTTATCTGCTGGAGCGTGATTGCAAATCCCAAACACAGGCCCTCATAATTTGATTGACTGAAATACAGCATAATTTTAATGCTCAACCCTGAAGTGTATCTGAAGTCAAGATGAGGACACTGATTGGAAAAGAATGGGACTCTGTAAACTAGGATGGAGACGTGTGGGAAGATCCTGATGAGGCCAAGGATATTGAGCTCCTAAATGCCAAAGACATTGTTTTGCCAGACCCACGGTGGTGGAGACATTCCCAACCTCACCCCCCGCGGTGCTGACTTCTAATATATTCGAGGAAACCAATCCTGTGTTGACCAAGCGTGATAATGCTAACACTCCTCAGGACCTACCCTCACCACCCATTTTTGCCTCTAGGCCTATAACCAGGCTCAAATTTTAGAAGACTCCAAAGGATGAGGTACATAGTGTGACTCATGAGGGCATCCATTATTCTCCCAAAGAACGTCTTGAGTTTTCTAACTCTTAAAAGCAGAGGCCTGATGAGCACGTATGGAAATGGGTTTTATGGGTGTGGAATCATGGTGGCAAAAACACACACTGGAATGAGGCTGAGTTTGTCAATATGGGTCCGTTAAGCAGGGATTCTGAATTCAATGTTGCAGTTTGTGGAGAAAAATAACGGTGTTAGTAGTTTGGCTGGCTGGTTGGCAGAAGTATGGGTGAATAGAAGGCACACTGTGAATGAGTTAGAGATGCAGGACATTCCATGGTTTACTGTTGATAAGGGGATTCAGGGGCTCAGGGAAATGGATTTGCCATCTTAAACCTAATCTGCCACAATGAGATTATCCAGAAAATGTACCTTCACAAACACATTGAGAAACAGATTCAAGAGGAGAGCACCAGTGTCCCTACAGGGCCCTGTTATTCCTCTTCTCTGTATGCCAGAACTTACAGTGTGGACCACAGCTACTCAGTTAGGAAACGTAAGGGCAATGGGCTTGATTGGACTCTGGAGTGGCAAAGGTCAAGTGGCAGCACTTAATCACCAAAGCCAGAGTTTATGAACTTACCATGACAGACAGCAAAAGCAGGACCATGATCAGAATGGTCTGACACATGTAGACCTATGACATTGGCTGATCAGCCATGATGGTCCCAAAAGTGAAATACATGGGAAGTTTTTTTAAAAAAAGAACTAACTTTTTAAATTAAGTTTATTAGTACAATGTAGATATACATAAATATCACAATCCTCATAGGGGATTTGAACCTCTATATGGTCATCTTGATTCCTCTTGTTTTCCCACTCTCCCCCCCCTTCAATCCTTCTTCTCCTCCTTATTTACAAAGCTTCATTTCCATTTTATACTTCTCTTCTTATTTTTTCTTTCCCCTTCCTTATATTATCCCTCCCCCCTCCCCAGTTCCCCTTCCCTTTTGAACTATTGGTTCCTATTTCACAATATCTCTTCTACATTTTGATCCTCATTTATACTTTCACTTTCTGACACCTGAGAGACAGTGTGATATTTACACATGTTTGATTTATTTCAATTAAGAGTATTTTCTCAATGTTCATGTATTTACCTAGAAATGTCTCAAGTTTATCCTTCTTAATGGCTGAGCAGTACTCCATTGTATTTTTTTTTAAACCCACATCTTCTTTATCCATTCATTGAATAATGGGCATTTGGATTGCTTCCAGGATTTAAGTGTTACGAACTGTGTTGCTATTAACCTGGGTGTGTATATATCACTATGCTATGATGCTTTTAATTCTTTTGGGAAGATACCTAGAAGGAGAAGAGCTAGGTCAACTGAAACCTCTAGTTTTAGTTATTTTTAGGATCCTCATACTGATTTCCACAGTGGTTGCACCAGTTCACATTTCCAACCAACAATGGAGAAGGGTCCCTTTTTCCCCACAACCTTGGTTGATTTCTTGATAATAGCCATTCTTAGCAAGGAATATAGCTCAGTGGCACAGCACCTGCCTGGCAAGCACAAGGTTGTCAATTTGATCCCCAGTACAAAAAAAAAAAGCCATTCTTTCTGGAGTAAGATGGAATCTAGTGTTGTTTTAATTGTATGTCTTGAATGACCAGTGATGAACATTTTTCATTTATTTGTTTACCAGTTCTACTTCTTCATCTGAGAAGTGTATGTTCATGACAAATGCCCATTTTTGGATGGTGTCTTTAAATATGTGGAGGTCTGATTTTTTTCAATTCATCATATGTTCTAGATATTAGTCCTTTGATGAACAACTGATTAAATTTTCTCCCTACCCCATGGATTGTCTTTTCACTTTGTTGGTGTTTTCTTTTCACTGTGCAACAGCTTTTTAATAAGAAGATCTAAGGGTTGGAAGTTTGGCTTAGTGGCTTAAGCACCTGTCTGGCAGGTGTGAGGCTGTGAGTTGGATCCCCGGTGCCACCAAAAAAAAAAAGAAAAAGAAGAAGAAGAAGATCTAATGCCATTACCCCTCAAACTCTTTAATGAAATTGAAAAGAAAACATTACTGCCAAAGTCATTTCTGGAAGCAAGTATTACCCTGATACCAAAACCAGAGAAGAATCCTACTTTAAAAAGGCCAGTTTCCCTAATGAACATAGATGCAAAATTCCTCAGTAAGATACTGGCAAACAGAATGAAGCAAACCACCCAGATCATACACCATGACCAAGTAGGATGCAGGAATGATTCAACATTGAACAGGTCAATAAATGTAATGGACCACATTAACAGAAGCAAGGATAAAACCAAATGATCATCTCAATAGATGCACAAAAGTCATTTAACAAAATCCATCATCCAATCATATTTTTAAAAACCCCTGTAGAAAATTGGAATGGATGGTCTTTATTGCAATCCAACAAAAACCATCTGTTAAAACCAATAGCCAACATTGTACTAAATGGTCAAAAACTGTAAATGCTCATCCTAAAATCAGGAACAAGACGAGGAGGCCCACTATCACCACTTTTATTCAATATAGTTCTGGAAACATTAGCCAGAATAATTAGACAAGAGAAGGAAATAAAAGCAATAAAGACAGAAAAGGAAGAAATTAAATTACCATTATTTGCAAATGACATGATACTCTACATAAAAGACCCCAAAACTCCACCAAAAGTCTTGTAGATTTAATAACCAAATTCAGTCACTTACAGCTTGTGTCTGAATGTCCCCCTGAAGCCTCACGTGGTCATAGGGGTTGGGCTTTTTGGAGGTGACTAAATCTAGAGTTTGTGATTAACTCATGATCCAGTGTTGGGATTGAGGGTATGAGTGCTGCACCCACCCAGGGCAGGAATCCTACAAACAACGTAAGGGACAAAAAAGAGGCTTGTCCCTTCCTTCTCTCTATTTTTGTTCCCACTGTGTTCTGCTGCCGTGAAATGTTATCCTTCTGCCATGTGCCACCCTGCCTTAGGCTGTACACTATGGGGGATTCTGGCCAGAGCTCGGAAGACAATAATGCTGATAGAAATGCTACCAGTGGAGACCAGGGTTGGGAGGCTTCTGGTGGAAAAAAGGACTGGATTGGCTATTTGGACTCCAGGCAATGTGTGCTATGGTTTGACACAAACTTTGTCTGCATTTTGTCATATCCAGAGACTTTTCAGGATGGAAAATTAATTAATCTGGTAGAAATTTCAAGGCAGTCTACTATTGAAGCAACAGAATGGCTACTGTTGCCTGATTTAGCCAGATTTATGTTGAGAATCAAGAGCAAAGAGCCCAACAGAATGATTTAAAACATGATGAGTTTGGCCAGAAAGGAAGCTCCCGTAAAGCTGTGGACTGCAAAGACAGAGCAGAGGAGATCCTTACTGCTGAGAAGGAGTAGAAAAGATGGACCAAGGGCAACACAAGAAACAGAAGGACTCCACCCTTTACAGCCTCAAAAGTGAAAGACTTTGCTTAGAGAAGAGAGTCACAGGCCACAATGCTCCAGAATGGCAGTAGCACAGAGAATTTATTCCTCAGAATTGGATTCGGAGTGTTCAGCACTCCAGGGCCTTGACCCTACAACCAAAAGAGGGGAAGCCCGACTACTGCTCCAGCTGGCAGCAGATCTTGGCATCATCCATGTGGTGCTGCTTTTAGGTACATGTAGAATGGAGGAGTTGTGGGGTCAGGAAGGCGTCCAACAGATTCAGAAGGAGTGGGAGTCCAGGCAGTGTGCCCCTGAGATTGTAGTGAAGATGTGAGTGTGAAGCCAAAGAAGTCAAGGCTGTAGAGGTTTGGAGAAACCAGGAACATGGATTGTCTGAGGAAAACCGCAAGAAAGTAGCAGAGTAGCCCCAGGAGAGGAGCCTTGGGAGCGACAACCAGCAGCACTGCATTAGGAGCAGAGCCACCCAAGCCCATGGAGTTCATATCTTGCCACAGATTATCTCGGACGCTGCACATGAAACCACAGGACTGGATGCTTGCCCTGCTGGATTTTGGACTTACTTTGGTCCCATTCCTTTGAATCCCCATTTTGTAACTTTTGGAATGGAAATGTCTATCTTGTGCCAGTGAATGTTGGAAGTGTTTAACTTTCTTTTCATTTGTATAGGGGCTCACAGCTAAGAGTTTGCCTTCTGTCACAGAGGAGAATTGGGCCTTGGACTTTTCAGCAATGCTGAAACTGTTAGGATTTTGGGAACTCTTAGAGTGGACTAAATGCCTTTTAGGTAAAGGAATGTACATCTGTCTTCAGGGACCAGGGGCAGAAAGTGTCTGGATGTCCCCCAAAAGCCTCATGTGGTTATGGGGGGAGCATTTTAGAGGTGACCAAATCTAGAGTGCGTCTGGTGATTGCTCCATGGTTCAGTGTTGGTATTAAGGGTGTGGGTGCTACAGCTGCGTAGGGCAGAGAGCCTGCATGCACTGTAAGTGACAAACAACGGCCTGTCCCTTCCCTCTCTTCAGTGCTGTTTTCCCTGTCTGCTGCCACCATGAACTGTTGCCACTCTGCTATGTGACACACTGATCAAGAGTCAGTCAACTATGGACTGAAACTTGTATGAACTGTAAGCTAAATAAACCCTTCCACCTTTAACTTTGGGTGTCAGATATTTTTGCTCAGGAACAAGGAAAGTAACTAAACCAGTCTCATAGCTGGATACAAAGTCAACATTCAAAAATCAATAGCTTTCTTGCATACAAATAACAAACTCACTGAGAGAGAAGTTAGAGAAACTACATCTTTCACAATAGCATCTGAATAAATGGAATACTTAGGAATCAATCTAACAAAGGTAGTAAAGAATTTTTACATAGAAAACTAAAGTAGTATGGAAAAGGAGATTAAAGAGGATATCAGAAAATAGAAAGATATCCTTTGCTCTTGGATAGAAAGATCAAACATAGTGAAAATGGTCATACTCCCAAAATGATTATGCAGATTTAATGCAATTCCAATCAAAATACCATTAGTGTACCTCACAGAACTAGAGAAAATATTCCTAAAATTCATTTGGAACCAGAAGAGATCATCTAGAATAGCAAAAGCAATTCTTGGTAACAGTGGCAAGGCAGAGGGCATTACAATCCCCTGACTTGAAATTATACTACAAAGCTACTATAATAAAAATAGCATGATACTGGCAAAAAAATAAAATAAACCCAGGGATCAATGGAACACATTAGAAGATGCAGAAGAACTCTAAACACACTTCACTACTGTTATGGTTTGTGTCTGGATGTCCCTCCAAAGCCTCATGTGGTCATGGGAGCAGGTTTCTAGAGTGTGTGATTGATTCATGGTTCAATGTTGGGACTACTGGTGTGAGTGCTACACTCATCCTAGGGTGGTGGCCTGCATACAATATAAGGGACAGAAAGAGTCTTGTCTCCACGCTCCTCCCTTTTTGCTCTTGTTGCTTTTGCTGTCTTCTGTCCACAATAAATGGCTGCCCCTCTGCCACATCACCCTGCTTTGGAGTCAGCAGATTATGGACTGAAACCTCCACAGACTGTGAGCTAAATAAACCTTTCCTTCCTTAACTTTGGGCACCAGGTATTTCATCTCAGCAATAGAGGAAAAGTAACCAACATAGCCACCTTATCTTTGACAAAGGGGCCAAACATATGCACTGGAAGAAAAATAACCTCCTTAATGGTGCTGAAAAAACTGACTTTCCACATGCTGAAGATTAAAATTAGATTCATGCCTATTATCAAGCACTGAACTAAAATCAAAATGGATCAAAGATCTAAATATCAAAGCATAAACACTAAATCCGCAGGAAGAGAGAATAGATAGAATTCTTGAAGACACAGGCAAAGACTTTGTAAACAAAACCCCAATTTCATAGGAACTATTACAAAGAATCAATAACTGAGATCTCATTAATTACTAGATTTATATAATTTTAAAAAGGCAAGTGAACAGAAAGCTACTTGAAATTTTAGTAACAGTGAATCATGATCCTTCAACCAGTTCCCAGATTTAAGCCAATCTGGAATCTAGAACCCTCTGAATGAATGAGAGACTGGGTTTCCTTGGGGAAGGACCCTGATGCAGCAAAAACTTACGCCGTCAATCTTTCTCCCACCCTTCCCAGAGAGACCTAAGGGCTTTTGCCCCAGTGACTACAGTGGGGGAAGAGAAATGATCAGACATTTCAGGGACTACTACACACTGGTTCTGAGTTAATGCTGATTGCGGGGGATTCAAAAGATCACTGTGACCCTCCATAAGAGTTGGAGCCTATAAAGGTCAGGTGTTCAATGGCGTTTTAGCAAAGATCCAATTCACAGTTGGCCCAGTAGGCCTTGAAATCCATCCTGTAGTCACTGCCCCTGCTCCAGAATGCATAATTGGAACTTGGCAGAATCCTCACACTGGTTATCTAACCTGTAGTGTGAGGGCAACAATGGTTGGAAAGACCAAATGGAGGCCATTAAAGTTGTCTGTACCTGGTGTTGTAGTCAGGGTTTGCAAGGAAAACAATTTAGTACGGAACACATAACTTAAAGGATTATTTTATTATCGTTGCCCAACGAATCAAGTACAAAAGTGAAGGGAATCTATCCACACACTAAAGACCCAAAGAATCCAGCTGAGAGCCTGGATCCCACTGTAACATCCTGCATGAGTCTTGCTGAAGACCTACAGCCCATTGACAATGCCCCCCATAAATCCAAGTGGAAGCCTAGAGCCCACAGCAAGGTCTCATGCAAGTCTGTTTTACAGATCTGCGCTGGGAAGGCCCAAAGGTCAGTGGTGGAAGCTAGAAAGTCTGTGCCAGTAGGATGAAGGATCTGTGCCAGCAGGCTGAGGGATCTTCACTGGCACCAGGAAGAAACACTCAAAGTAAGGACCAAAGCTTCCCCACAAAGTACCACAGCCATCATCAGTGACAACAAGGTCCTGAGCTCCTCTGATGATGAGAACAGCCAAGTTCATATTGGGAAGCCAATGTGACAAGCTTCTCCTGGAGACTGAACAGCATACCATCTTCTCTGGAGCCAGGAAGCGATGCTCAAAGTAAGGACCAGAGCTCCCCCAAAATGAATGACAGCCATTCTCAGTAACAAGGTCCCGAGCTCCTCTGATAATAACAGACAAGTTCATATCAGGAAAGAAGCTTGAAAAGCTCCTCCAGGAGAGCCAGCAGCAACAGGAAAACCAACAACACTTCCTCTTCCCCTCAAGTTCTCCTCTTCATGTTGTTGGCAACAATTCTCAGGTGGACCCTCCATACCCAGCACCACACTGATTCAGTTCAGTTGGTTGTTACGCTGATCACCTGATGTCAACCCACCACACCTGGTAAAATAGTAAACCAAAAACAAGATTATATCCATGGAGGAATTGTAGAGATTAGTGTCATTATCAAGGATTTGAAGGATGCAGGAGTGGTGGTTCTCAAATGGGTCTATTAAATGGGTTCCCACACATTCCCATTTAATTATCCAATTTGGCTTATGTAGAAGACAGATGGATGGCATGACAGATGGAATGACAGTAGATTACCATAAACTGAATCAAGTGGTGACTCTGAGTGCAGCTGCTGTACTAGATGGTTTCCTTGTTTGAGCAGATTAACACATCTCCTGGTACTTGGTACACAGTTACTGATTTGGCAAATGCCTTCTCCATACCTATCCATATGGCCCATCAGAAACAATTTGCTTTCATCTGGCAAGGCCAGCAATATACATTCCATTGCTCTACCTCAGAGTTGTATTAACTCTCCACCCCTGTGTAAAGTTAGTTTGCAAGGCTCTTGATTGCCTTTCTCTCCCACAAGGTATCAAACTGGCCCTTTACATTGAAAGTATCACACTGATTGGACCAAGTAAGCCAGAGGTAGCAACCACTCTGGATTTGTTATAAGGCATTTGAGAGCCAGAAGATGAGAAATAAATCCAACTAAAATGCAAGGTCCTTCTACCTCAGTGAAATTCTAGAAGTCCAGTGGTGTGGGGCTGACAATCACAAAACACATCTTACAGCCAAAGAAGAAAGGCAATGGGCTCATGCTCATGGAATTCACTGCTATTACCATGTTCCTTATGTGGGAAAAGTTAGTCTCTTCTGTCAAAGGAGATACTTCAAATAATTCCATATTATAAGAATTTCTATTTTTGTAAAATGTGCATGTTCTTGTTTCATCATTCCTTCAAAACTTGAGACAAATGGCTATGTGCCTGCTCACATCCCATAAAGCCTTGTAACAAAGGGCTTTTCCTGATCATGGAACTCACTCTGCTACCAAATATGATCTCATTGAACTAGCTATCAGGTTAGATTGTGAGGCCACACTGCCACCCACAGAGCAGAGCACACTGATAACTGCATATGAGAGATAACAACCTAGCAGACTGCCTGCTCAGTGTGTTTGCTTGCTTGCTTCTTCTAAGATGCACCCTTCTGCAGAAGTAAAGATTGCCTTTCTGGGACACTTTCAAGAGTTCACATTTTCTTTTGTTTGTGATACTGGAGAATTCTTGCCCAGCATTCACCATCCAAAAGTGGCTGGATTGATAGAAAGTCAGGGTAGTCTTTTAATAACACAGTTACATAGCCAGATAGGTGTCGATTGCTTTAGGACTAGGGCGAGGTTCTTCAAAAGATTGTATATGCTTTGAATCAGCATCCACCATAGGATACTGTGTCTCCCATAGGCAAGATTCATGGATACAGGAATCAAGGAGTGAAAGTGGGAATGATACTACTCACCAAAAATCAACATCCATTCATGATAAAAAATCCTGAAGAAAATAGGTATACGAGGTCTCAAGTTGAGTCCATCTACCTATAAAAGTCTCAAATTTATCCTTCTTTATAGCTGAGTTGTATTCCATTGTATAAAAATACCACATCTTTTTTATCCATTCCTTGATTGATGGGCATTTGGGTTGTTTGCAAGATTTAGCTGTTACTAATTATGGTGCTATAAACATGGGTACACATATATTGCTATGGTATGATGTTTTTAATTCTCCTGGGAAGATACCCAGAAGGAGAATAGCTGGGTCAAATAGGACCTCCAACCCTAACTTTTTGAGGAATCTCCACACTGATTTCCATGGTGGTTGCACCAGGCTACACTCCCACCAACAATGGAGAGGTTTTCCCTCCAGCATTTGTTACTGATTGATTTCTTGATGGTAGCCATTGTTTCTGGAGTGAGATGGAATCTCAGAGTTGTTTTAATTTCCATCTCTCAAATGACCAGTGATGTTGAACATTTTTTCATATATTTATTTGCCATTTGTATTTCTTCATATGAGAAATGTGTATTCATCTCCAATGGCCATTTTTGGACTGGGTCTTTGAATTTGGGGGGGGGATTTGTTTGTTTGTTTTAATACTTTATATGTTCTAGATAGAAGTCCTTTGTTTGAAGGGCAACTAGCTAAAATTTCTTCCCACTCTGAAGGCTGTCTTTTCACTCTGTTGCTCATTTCTTTTGCTGTGTAAAACATTTAATAAGATGAGATCCCAGTTTTTGATCCTTTGAAGTATTTCCCATGCAGTCTGGGTTTTATTCATGAGCTCTCTACATACACCTATGTTTTAAAGATTTCTGTGTAGGGTTGGGAGTTTAGCTCAGTGACTTAAGCGCCTGTCTGGCAGGCATGAGGTTGTGAGTTTGATTCCTGGTGCCATGAAAAAAAAATTATATGTACATAGATAGATAGATAGATTTCTACCTACTTTCTCTTCCAGTAGATTTAACGTTTCTGTTTTAATATTTAGATCTTTGATCCATTTTGACTTTACTTTAGTGTACGGTGATAGACACAGGCCTAGTTTTAGTTTTCAGCACGTAGAGAGTCAGTTTTTCCAATACCATTTATTAAAGAGGCTGTCTTTCTTCCAGTGAATATGTTTGGCCCTTGTCAGGGACAAGACTGCTGCGTGTGTTTGTAGTTGTCCCTGCATCTTCCAATCTGTTTCACTGGTCCTCAGGTCTGTTTTTTGCCAGGACCATGCTGATTTTATCACAGTACCTTTGTAGTATAATTTCAAGTCAGGGATTATATTGCCTTCTGCCTTGTCTTTGTTGCCCAGTATTGATTTTGCAATTCTAGGTCTCTTCTGGTTCCAAATGAATTTTAGGAATGTTTTTTCTAGATCTGTGAGGTATGCAAATGGTATTTTGATTGGGATTGCATTAAATCTGTATAACAATTTTGGGAGTATGGCCATTTTCACAATGTTCTTCCTATCCATTGAGCAAGGCATATCCTTCCATTTTCTGATATCCTCTTTGATCTCCTTTTTCAGAGTACCATAATTTTCAATATATAGATCCTTTACTTCCTTCATTAGATTAATTACTAAGGTGTTTGTTTGTTTGTTTGTATACTAACAATCCTAAAATTTATATGGAACTAGAAGAGACCTACAAGAGCAAAAGCCATCCTGGGCAATAAGAGAAAGGCCGAAGGCATCGTTATCACGGACTTCAACTTTACTACAAAGCTGCAGGGATAAGAACTTCATGGTATTAAGAAAAAACAAACATTTGGATCAATGGAACAGGCTAGAGAATTAAAAAAAAAAGGCAAGACATATTAAACTACCTCAACTTTTCAAAAAGGGGCCAAATGGGCCAGGGATATAGCTCAGTGGTACAGCACCGGCCTGGCAAATGTGAGGTCATGAGTTCTATACCCTGTTCTAAAATAAAAATAAAAAGGGGCCAAAAACTTGTGCTACAGGAAAGATAACCTCTTTAACAAACGGTGCTAGGAAAACTGACTACCCACAAGCCAAAGATTGAATTTAGACCCATATCTCTCCCTGTACTAAACTAAAATCAAAATGAATCAATGATTTAAATATTAACACAGAAACAAACTGCTGGAAGATAAAATAGGTAAAACTCTAGAAGACATAAATGTAGGCAAGAACTTTCTGAACAGAACTCCAATTGTACAAGTGGCAACTCCAAGAATCAACAATGGAATCACATGAATTTAAAAAACTTCTTCACAGCAATGGAAACAATCAACAAAATGAAAAAATAACCTACCGAATGGGAAAAAAATCTTTCCCAGTTATTTCTTAGACAGAGGACAAATATCTAGAATATACAAAGAACTAAAAAAAAAAAAAAAGAAAGAAATTAGACCCCCAAAATAAGAGACCCAATCCAAAACTTACCTGAAATGAGCACATACTTCTCACAAGAATGAATACAAATGGCCAATAAACACATGAAAAATGTTCAGCGTCTATAGCCATTAGAGAAATGCAAATTAAAACAACACTGAGAGCCAGGCATGGCAGTGAATGCCTGTAATCCCAGCACTTGGGAGGCTGAGGCAGGAGAATCAGTGTAAGTTCAAAGCCAGCCTGGGCTCCACAGTGAGTTCAAGGCCTCCTGATCTGCATAGTGGAACCTTGTATCCAAAAAAATAAAACACTGAGATACCATCTCACTCCAGAAAGAATGGTTGTCCTCGAGAAATCAGATAACAAGAAATGAATGCTGGGGGGGGGGATTTGCTACATTTTTGGTGCAAATATAAACTAGTATAACCACTATGGAAGTCAGTATGGAGACTCCTCAAAACACTAAAACGAGAAATTCTATTTGAGTCAGCTATTTTGCTTCTAGGTATCTTCCTGAAAGATCTAAGGCATCATATTACATGCACACCCATGTTTATAGCCACATAACTCACAATAGCTAAATCTTGAAATTGGCCTATATGCTTATCAACACAGGAACGGAAAAAGGAAATGTGGTATTTATACACAATGGTGCATTACTCTGTGATGGTCGATTGATTGTGTCAACTTGAGTAAGAAACGCCAACCTAAATTGGCTCAGCACAGCTCTGGGTGGAGAAGACCCACTTTAGGGAGGATTGTCTCCAGAACGGCACAAAAGGGAAAGGAAGAAGGGAGGCTGCTTCTGTTTTGTCAGAGGAGCTCCAGTCTTCACTTTCTCCTTGGCATCATCTCCTGGCTTCCATCACAGACTCTTAACCCTCTAGCACAGACCCTGCAGCCTCCTGATACAGACACTACACTGAGCTCCAGGCCTTCTCGGGTCCCCAGTGCACAGACAGACCTTTTGTAATCTTCCATGCCCAATTCTGTGGGCAGCCATTGTAAGTCAATTTTGCAAACTCTTATATATTTGTATATCTTGCATTAAATTGTTTTCTCTAGTAAGCATAGATTGATACATACTCTCTGTCTTAGTTACTTTTTACTCGTTGCTGAGACAAAACACCTGACACCCAAAATGAAGCAAGGAAAGGTTTATTTATCTTACAGTTTTTGGAGGTTTCAGCCCATAATCAGCTGGCTCCAACGCAGGATGGCATGGCACTTGGGCAACACTTCAAGGCAGCAGCCAGAGTAAAAGGGGCAACAGCAAGCTTCTTCTCCTCCCTTATATTGTACATAGGACCCCGCCCCCAGGGTGGGTGTAGCATTCATAAACCTCTTTGCCTTCCTTTACACAGGCTGAGGATGTTGATAAAGTAAGAACCTCAGGTCCCTGCTGAGTCTCTCAGTTAAACTTCCAAACTTCTCAAGTTGACACAATATATCAACCATAATGCTCTCATAAAGAAGGATAAACCTGAGTTGTTTGTAGGAAAATAGATGTACCTTGAGACCATAATATTAAGTGAAATAAATTAGACACAAGCTACATATAACATGTTTCTGTTACATGAGAAACTCAAAGTATAAATAAAGAGATAAATAAAAAGATAGATGCTAGAAAATAGCAACATAGATCTTTTGCATATGAAGAGGGGACCAAGAGATGAAGGGTGGAATTTAAAAAAAGAACTAAGATGTGATATGTACAGGTACCAACTCCCCACAAGCAATGTGATCATTATGTATTACAAGCATGGACTAATAAAATAATTAACTAAAAAAAATCTTGAAAAAAGTAAAAAGGTATAAAATTGGGGCCTAATCACTGTGTGACAGAGATTTCATTGTTCAATTTCTTCAGGGTTCTAACATCTTTCTCAGACAACAGGGATTTTCTACAGAAACACAGAAGTTTAGAGCAAGCAGAAATCTCAGAAATGATCTAATACAGTGGTTTCCAAGTGTAACTTTCCACTGGAATCTGTCTGCTGGGAGGTTTGTTAAACAGCAGAATGTCCAGACTGAAAAGCTAAGGCAAAAGGCACACAAGTTCAGGCCAATCTGAGCAGTTCAGTGACTTAGTGAGATGCAGTCTCAGAATCAAAGGGGGACTGGGGCTGTCGCTCAGCTGTGAAGGCCTCGGGTCTAATCCCCAGTACTAACCCCACAAAAGTCAAGGAACTCCGGGAAGAACAGGATGACCAGATACCAAAAAGACTTACACAAGGTGGCACAGTAACTTGCTATGGCTTGGATCTGGACTGCCCCCCAAAGGCCCATGGGTTAAAACCTATTCTTCAGCATGTCTGTCTAGGGGTCTTTTCTCCAGGTCCCAACTCTTGAACCAGTATAGAAATAAAAGAACAGGGTCATAAATATGGAGCAAAGCAAGAGTAAATTTAATGTAAGAAAATCAGAATTAAAACAAAAGAAAATCAAAATTAAAGCTCTTCCCACAGAGGAGGAGACCCAGACTGAAAGTCCACAAATGAAGCAGCACTCCTTCTACTTTACTGCTTTCTTTTCTTAACACTTTTCCTCCCTTGTTTGCTATTGGTCCACTGTTCCCTGAGACCCTGTTCACTGGCCTAAGGCCATCTGGGTTCCAATTACCTGTCGATTGCTATGGTGATTGTCCATTTCTTCTTTTAGTTGGGCCCTGTTTCCTGTCCCCTTAGCCTGCTAAGCTCTGATTATTTATGTTCTTTTAGCTGGCATTCAGCTTCCTGTTTTTCCTTGAACTTTTGTCCATGGGTCAGCTTATGCTCTTTTCCTCCCTACGGGGTCCACTGTCCCTACATTCAGCTTGGTGGTTTTGGTGTTGGTGGACACTTTAAGAGGCCAGGCCTAATGGGAGGTCTTCAGATCCCTGGGAGCAGGCCCTTGAGTGGGACTGTGGGATGACTCTTCCTCTCTCTTTCATTCCTAGCCACGACGTGAACAACCTCCTGTGCCATGAACCCTCACCATGATGTGCTGCCTCACCACAGGCCCAAAAGCAAAGAGACCAACTGACCACGGGCTGAAATTCCAAAACTATGAGCCAAAATAAGCCATTCCTTAGCAAGGCATGGTGGTGCACACCTGTAATCCCAGTGTTTGCAGGGCTGAGGCAGGAGAATCATGAGTTCAAGGACAACCCAGATTATACAGCAAGAACAAGCCAACAAGAACATAGCAAGACCATGTCTCGAAAACCAACCAAACAAAAAACATTCCTTTTTCATACTTGATCATAACAAGTATTGTACTAACAGAGATCTACAGCCGTTTGGGGGGGTGGGTAATAGTGCTAGGAGGATTGAACCCAGGGCTTTAGTGGTGGGCCACATCCCCAAACCTTCTTTTATTTTTTATTTTGAGATAGGGTTTCCCTAAATTGCCAAGTTGCCCACAAACTTGAAATCCTCCAGCCTCAGTCCCCCAAAGCGTTGGGATTAGAGGCGTGTGCCACTCCATGCCCCGCCCCCACTCAAGCAGCCTTCTAATCAGATTCACCCGTTATCTAATCAGCCCTGTAAAGTAAGTGAGAAGCCTCAAGTCCATGGGAACGGAAAGACTTTTCTGTGCTATTATTTTTCTAGGGCCACCTAAACAAAGTACCACAAACTGGGAGGCTTAAACAAGTACATCGATTATCTCACAGTCCTGGAGGCGCTCGCCTCTGTGTTAGCCCAAGGAGTTGGTTCCTTCTAAGGCCTCCCTCCTCGATTTGTAGAGGGTCAGCTCCCGGTCTCACAAGGCCTTCCCTTGTGCGTGCCTGTGTCTTAATCTCCTCTTCATATGCAAATGCTAGGCACAGGGCCCGCCCTCAATCCTCATTTTAACCTAATTAAGACCAGGACTCGGCAGTACTCTAAGACTTCAACAAGCCAATTTTAGGGGGACACAATTCAGCCCTTCACACTCCCCCACCTCCAAAGTAGTGAAATTGCTACTCAGTTTAAATTAAAATCAAGATGATTAGGAAATACAAACTGTACTTTTAAACTAGGTATCGGAAAACTCCAAAATGTCTTTGAGTTATTAATGCCAAAAAGTTCCTGAGAAATGCTACTTTTGAGCCTAAGGACTTAGACAAATCTTGTGTTCAATTTTACCATCACACGGTGTTGTGATTCACAATTAATGTTCCCTCTTTTTATAAAAACCTTAGGGTTTTGATTTTCTAAATGAAATCTTTAAAAAGGAGCAGCTGACTTGAAGCAACAACCCTTCTGATGGTTCAGTGAACAAGATCACCTTTGACCTCACTTGTGTCTCCTAAAGGCAGAATGCTAGTTCTGGAAATGCTGTTTATCAGCAAAATAAACTGAGAAATAACGTGTGAGTAGAGGCCAGTGTGTCTCAAATTCTTAGGGAAACAAACGACAATCCATCCAGTCTTTGCACCAAAAAAAAGGGACAGCTTTCCTTTTTTGTAAAGACTGTGCTAACACAAACCTCTGCTTTCCATCTTCCAAGCAGCCCAGGGCAGCACTGTTATCTCTGACCCAAGGGCATGTTTTTAGAAGCACTGACTTTTCTTCACACAAAATTAGTATATTTTTAAACCATTCTTGAATGTCCTCCTCCTGTTGCTCTCAACCCCACCTCCACCTACTGTTCGACAAACAGAGGAGTTGCCCAAGTGCAGCTGTGCCGGAGGCTGGGGCAGGAGCACTGCGTTAGCTGGTTGCAAGCTGCAAAACTCCACTTTCTGGTTTGTCACCCTCTGTGATTCGGGGCAAATGACTCCTAAGCCTCCATCTTCTCATGTTTAACACTGCAGGGTGAGGTTGGGCATGGAGGCAAAGGCCTGTAACCCCAGCACGCTGGGAAGCTTACACAGGAAGATCGCAAGTTTGATTCCAACCCAGGAAATAAGCAATTTAGAAAGAACCTGTCTCAAAATTAAAAAAAAAAAATTAAAGGGCTAAGGATGTAAGCTCAGTGTAAGGCTCTGGGCTCAATCACAAGTACCAAAATAAATAATAATAATAATAATAAAGACTGCAGGATGAGATTCAATGACTCTGTCTCCTTGACGACCTTTTTATTCTTATTTAATTAAAAGGACAATAATATAAGTGATATTGAAAGACTGCATTAAGGACGAAGAGGAGGAACCCAGCAGTAAGTGGGTGGACTTTGCTTCATGCAAGCATGGCTGCCAAGATGACTACAGCACCTGCCAGCAGACACACAGCCTGGAGTCCCTGCAGACACACGGCTCAGTGCACAGCAGCCCGTCCTGCAGAAACGGAACAGGCGCGAGAGTGCACGTCTTCTCGCCGGGAGCAGCCTGGTCACTCTCTTGCTGCATGATTTCAGAAAGTCTTGTTAACATCTCTGACCCTCCGTTTCTTCATCTGTGAAAGGAAGAAACGAGATGAGATGGTCTTTGTCTTCTCTGACATTGTGTTAGTGAGGCATCTGGGTATTGTTAATTGATAAAGAAGCGGCTCAAAAGAGAATCCATCTGCTTTTAATTAAATTCCATTTGTGACATCTTTATAAATGTTTAGGAGATAATGTATTAGGAGATATTGAAAACATGCATATTGAATCCATATGGCACTGTGAAAAGGACAGATTCCGCTACACCGAATTAAATTGGTGACTATAAGAACAGGGCAGCTCAGACTTTGAAATCTAAGGGAATCAAAGTTTCCTCGGTATCAGAAAATAAAGTAAGAGTATTTTCAATGGAAATTGGATGCTATTAGAAACATCATTATAGAAAACAGATGTTCTGTGGACTTGGGCTGAATAACTGGAAGTAAGGAAAATAAGAAAACAAAAACCAGAGGTGAAATAGGAGAACGACAGGGAACGTCAGTGTGGGACCGTGGAGTGGGGGATAGATGTGCAACTGGAGCACTCGGTGAATCTTTTCCCACGACTCTGAACACACAGTCTCTTGATTCTTGTTTTTCAGACAATTTCAATTTCAATTCAACAAAACCACACAGAAAAGCCAGGTAATCCCAGCAGTTGGGAGGCTGAGGTGGGGGGATCACTATGAGTTCAAGCCCAGCCTGATCTACATAGTAAGACCCTGTCTCAAAAAAAAAGTTAACACACACACACACAGAAAGTACACAGTTCCATATACAAGTGGTACCTATATTTGATCAATGAACCCATACTGACACCTCAGCATAACCCTAAGTACCTTTGGATTCATTCTTGGGGTTGCATATGCTATGGCTTTTGACAAATGCATAATGACATGAATTCCTCCACTGCAGTGTCTCAGGAAGTAGCTTCACTGCCTGAACAAATCTCTGGGTTCTATTTATCCCTCTCTCCCCTAGTCCTCGGAAACCACTGATCTCTTTACTCTTGTCATAGTTTTCCAGAATATCACATAGTTGAAGTCATATCATACATACCTTCCCCAGATCGGCTTCTTTTACTTAGTAATACAGAGGAGCCTTTGAAGGGCATCTCAGAACCAAACTGTGGCACTGAAGTAGGTCCTAGTGAGGCCAGTGAGCCCCAAACATGACAATAGCAGTGGAAACAGACAGATAGCAGGGTTTCCAAGATATTTTAGAGGTAGACAGGCAAGGATATAATGACTAATTGGTCATAACTAACTACACAGAGTGCCAGTTACTAATTTAAAGAATATAGGAAGGAAGACAGGGAAAGGAAGAATTTGCTCAGCTTGGAACTTGCAGAATTTGAAGGCTTCCAACACAATCCTGTCTCCCTGAATATCTACCCTGCAAAGGAAATCCAGACAGTGTACAATGTCATCATTCAGCATTATCTGCTGACAAAAAGAAACACATATATGTTACTGCATATCAAAGAAACCTGGTGAGTTGTTGTTTTTAAATTTCCAACTATCATTTGAAATAATTACAAACAAAATTGTACTCTTAAAAGTGTTTTTATATATCTTTCACCTAACTTCCTCAAATGTTGTCATGTTACAAAACCACAATATAATTATTAATCATAGTCAATACAGTATTATTTTCAAGTGTACAATTAATATGATTAATAACTGTATTAACTGATTACATGGTTAATATTGATCCATAACATTAATCATAATAGTTCATGACACATTACAGGCGTGCAATAAATTCTTGAGAAAAGGAATAAATGAATGAAAAATTAAGAAATGTTAGAAGGGGAAGCAAATTAATATCCATTCAGTAATGCACAGTGTCAGAGGATAAGTTGAGAACTTTACCTGGATTATCTCACGTCATCTTCACTACTACTTGTGAAACCAGCAATTAATTATCTCTAATTCCATACAAGGAAATTAAAGATATGACATTTTGCCCATTAACACATACTAGGTGGAGTAAAAAAATTTTTTTTAAGTTCAAAGAATAAGTGCAATTTAGAGCATAAGAGGAAACGTGTTTTTTCGATGGCCATGTCTCACTCAGCAGGGCACACGACATACCAGAGAACACCTGCACACCGAGCCACCTCTCCGCAGTCCCGCAACATGCTGGAGCAGGTGTTCAACACTCTGCTCACTGTTCAAAGGGACCTCACAGTTACAACAGAACCAGGTCAGCAAAACCCCAAGGAGGAGTCCAAGGGAAACCAAAACGGCAAAGGACTGTAGCGAAGTGGGCTGCGTTGGAGGCCAGTGTAAGAACGCTGACTCTGCCACTAGCCCTTATCCCTAAGGACCTCGGTTTGTGCCTGCCAAGTGGTTCTTCGTGGGCTAACAAGTAGTGGCAAGGGCACTGGAGAAATGGTGCGGTGATCTGTCTCGGCCGATTAGGGTTACGCGAAGAGGAGGGAAATCGCAGCAGCACAGCAGAGGACGGAGGTTCCTATCGGGGAGCAGCTCTCTAGGTAGTTCACTTGGTCCAATATCCTTGACCAAGCTGCCGTTACAGGATGGACAAAAGGACAAAAAGCCAGCATGTAGATCTGAAGAGGGTCAGGATATCCTAGTTAGATGGTCAGATGGCTTATCTTGGAACTATCAAAAAGACAAACATACTGAAACAGAGCTGCTTCATCATATTTGAAGACAGTTCTAAATCCTAGGTTCTCAGAAAGGACATTCAAACAGATGGACTACTACGCAGCTATTAGAAGTTACAATTTCGAAACCGTGTGAAATACTTTCGATAGAAGAAATATTTCACAGTGTTGATGAATGGAAGCACCTCGTGGGGGAGAGAACATGGATTCTGGCACATCTGGGAGCCCTTGGAAGAGGGGAAATGGTCTGCACAGTATGTCAAGAAGGGATTCAGAAGCTCCCACTGAAATGGTTACATGTGATAAATGTGGCCAGGGATATCATCAGCTGTGTCATACACCTCATACTGATCCCAGGTGATTGATTCAGATGCAAAACAGCTCTGTCCATGGTGTGTTTTGCAACAACAACAAAGATAGAAGGGCAGTGCACTTAAGAAAGGACCAAACACCAAAGCATTGCAGGTCATCAAGCAGACATTACCCTGTAGTGTGGCAGACCTTGAATGGGACACAGGTCATAAAACTGATGTCTAGTAGTGTTACTGCTATTGTGGAGACCCTGGAGATGGGTATTTAAAGATTCTACAGTGCTGCAAATATAAGCAATTGTTTCATGAAGCTTGTGTGCAATGCCTTCAAAAATCAGTGCTAACTGGAGATAGACTGCATACATTTATTTGCTCTGTCTGCAGTTCTGGACCCGAATACCTCCAATACCTATCATTACAGTGGGTAGATATAGTGCACGTATACCTTTACAACCTAAGTGTTATACACAAGAAGAAATAATTTGATTCTGAATGTGAGCTTATAACATACATTAATGAAAACTGGGATAGACTGCACCCTGAAGAACTGGCAGACACACCAAAATCTGAAAGATATGAGCATTAAATGATTACAAAACCATAGAAATAAGCAATGGAATCAAAAGGAAAAACAGGAAAGAAAAAATCTGTAGGTCATCCTCTTGGCCCATATATGAGAAAAATGATACAAAATACGGCTATGCCACCTTCAGATAAGGAATCAGTTTTTGAGAATCCTGCCTTGGATTTACCTTGTTCTGTAGGGACAACCGAGAGAACTGCACATTCATCCAACACCTCAACTGCGGATTTCACAGACGATTCCAGTACAAAAGAAACTACCTTCTCCAGTATTTCCAGGCCTTACAGCTTACCTGACTCCAGAAAAAGAACTCACACAGGTAGATCTTGGCCTGCTGCAATACCACATTCACACAGAAGAAGAGGTCTTCTTTAAGAAGAGAGCTCCAGACTCACAACTCAGAAACTGTGAAAGACGATGAAGGCCAAGAAGATCACCAATTTGAAGAACTCAGCAGATTAGGGGTTACAACTCAGTCATCTGAAAAACTCCATTACAGTTATTTTGGTGGTGCAGGTAGAATAAGACGAAAAGAACCGAGTTTTGGCTTGTTGGGTGACACGTGACGGAAAGGTGCAGTGTCTTGTGGAATGGGAGGGAGCAACTGCATCCTGACTATAGGACTGGATACTATGTTCGCTGCACTCATTTTCTGTAGGTACAGTTCAAGTCCTAAAGGAGTCTGGCTTTTACTATGTTTCTTAACAACAAAACAAGCAAAATAGTCACAAAAGAGATAATACTAGCCTTAACATGTACTTGTCACTGTTCTGGATATTGTCAAAAAAAGATTATCTTTTAAAAATCAGAACAGAGACTTAATTTTTTAAATTGTAAGATTTGTAGAATGTTTCTAGGATACGATACTAAAAATGATTCAAACCTATGCATGGTGTTAGATAATTTTTCTAATTATTCCATTGAGTCAGTTTTTATGATAAGTGCAAACAGATCATGTGGATAGCAGAAGTATTTGGACAAACGTTGTCTGTTATGATGTACCAAAATGTTGGGAAAAATTTTATTTTAATACTTTTTAGAGTGCAGTATATATAATGCCTACCAAAAGACTGTAAAATATTGAAATTTTTTCAACTGAAGTGTAAAAAATATGTTGAGCCTGTAAATTAAAAAAAAAAAAAAAAACACACGCCAACGAGGATGGGTTTGTGTCAGAGCTCCCGCCCTCTAATACCCTTCCCCAGTCTACCTCCAGTCTACCCATTAGACAGCATCTTGCAAAAGCCCACTGGATTCAGGTCCCAGCTTCTTCCTCTGGACAGCCCAGACACACCTGGCCCTTGTCCTGTTCTCTGTGGCCAGCTAGTGATTACTGACAGACCATGGAGAAATGAAACTTCCCTGCAGATTTGATGCAACATACCACATAGAGCCAGCCTCTTGTTCTGGATTATTTCTTACCTAAATTGTGAATGTGGGATCACAGTCAAAACAACTTCTGCCACCACATGTCTATGGCCTCTGCTTGGTATCCAATGCCTTTAGGCCACCTCTAAGCCTTGGAAACTCCCAGGTGTTGGTCTCTGACCCCACCTTTTCACTCTGTTCCTCTCCAGAGGCAGAAATCACCTCCATCTCCCGTTTACCTTCACAGGTCCTCCAGACCCCTGAAAAACAGCAAAATCAGGCTAGGGTAATCCCTAAATATAAACATGCCTCAAAAAAGCATGCATTTCATTAATCATGGTTTCCTAGTAAAGATACCTGACTTCAAAAACACAAATCTATTAGTGGAGATGTATTAAGGGAAATGACCAGGGTACCAATATCCCCTCCAAAGGCACAACCCCCAGTGGCTAGTCTTCATAGCTCCACAGCTGGGGGCCACAGTTTTCACATATGGGTCCTGAAGGGATGTTCCAAGATCCAAACTACTAAACACACACACACAACACGGCTTGCTTCTGATCCTGTGACTCCACATCGCAACGCTGAAGAGACAGTCGGGACTCTCCAAACCTCCACTTAACCAGTCACTTCAGATAAGTGGTCTTTCCTCTGAACATAAGCAATAAAGGCAAAAGACCCTATTAGTAATAGTATTTGTGGTACTCAGGGTTTATAACAGAAACAATTAATACAGGACATGTAATTTATAGGATTATTTTATAATATTCACCCAAAGAGTCAAACGCAAAAGAGTGCAAGAAATATGCCCACTCACTAGAGAGCCAAAGAATCCAGCTGAGGGCCTGGGTCCCACTGCTATGTCCTCCATGAATCCAACTGGAGGCCTAGAACCCATGACAATGTCTCATGCAAGTCTGTATCAAGGATCTGCACTGGGTAGGCCCAAAGGTCAGAGGTAAAAGCTAGGAAGTCTGTGCCTGCAGCATGAAGGATCTGTGCCAGCAGGCTGAGGGATCTGCACTGGAGCCAGGAAGACATGCTCAAAGAAAGGACCAGAGCTCCCCCTGAAAAGAACTGCAGCCATCCTCAGCGACAGTGAGGACCCAAGCTCCTCCAATGGTAAGAACAGCCGACTCCATATCAGGAAAGCCAGTATGACCAGCTTCCCCAGGAGAATCAACAGCACACACAGCTTCCCTTCCAGTTCCTTCTTTTTCTGCTGTTGGCAGCAATCCTCAGGTGGGCCCTCCACACCCAGCACCACACTGATTCAACTCAACTGGGTGTTACAAGTTGACCACCAGTTGTCAATCCACCTCACCTTCAGTCTGCTCTTCTCCTTCACTATGTAAGAAACACAAAAATGCAGGGAAGAGAAGCTCTCTCATGGGAAAGTGTTGAGTGCAACCACCAGGCATCTGTTCAGCCTGCTTCCTGAAACTGGGACACATGTCGTTTTGCATGGTGGGAATTAAGTGGGGAGGAACAGATGCTGGGAACTCAGGTATGCTAATGATGTTGTCTCAAAATGTAGTAAAGGCATTGAAGCTTCTAAAATGGAAGCTGATTTGAAATTACTAACAAATGCATGAAAACAAAGAGATAATGATCCTTGGAGTCTTGCCGTTTATACAAGCACACACTAGAAACTAGAAATGAAAACTCAGAAATAAATCTGATCTGCCCACTCAGTTCAGTATGATGCTCTAAAAGGAAACAATGAAAAACAATTTTAGGTAAAAGAGGAGGCAGCTTTAAATAGCAACAGGAGCATGGACAAGGGAGACAGCTGATTCTTTAGAATAAGAACATTAGTTAATTCCATTTCATGGTTTTGTAAAGGACCTAGAAGGAAGTACTGCACATGAACAGATTAAAAAAAAAAATACAGAGGAGAAAGTATCTGAGAGAAGAAACACTACAGAATGGAAGCTGTTGGTAAGCATGGTTAAAATGACCACCTACAGGTAGAAAGCTAAACCCAAGTCAGCAGACATCATAGAATCCCTGCCCGCCCTGCCCCCCCCCACACAACCCCGTTGAAATCCGCTGGTACTTTGTTCTGATATGAACAAAAAAAAAGTTTAAAATAAAGAAACTATAGGAATTCTCTGATAATTTTTTCCAGTGGTTGCTCTTACTGGAGTAGTTAGTCCTGAATACCAGAAGATTCCGAGAGTCCATACAAAAGATCAAAGCTTTGGAATAAAGATCCCACCATGAAAGATAAGAGGAAACTGGCTAATTTGCCGTGAAGGAGAGATAATAGGTGGGGTTTGTAAAAGGAAGTCAGATTTTTATAACCATTTCTCTTCTCTACTTAAGACCTCTCATCCCCAGCCCTGCCTGCCCCTCACCCCAGCAGACACCAGACCCCACTCCCTCAGGGAACACCCACATTCCCTGGGCACAAAAGCCCAGTTACTTCCTATCTGTTAAACCTTGGAGTTTCTCTGCTTGCTTGTATGATGCATCCCCGCCCACCTGTGGGCCCCACAGGATGCGAGCTTTGATGAGCTGGACATATTTCATGCTTTGTCCAATCTCTTAATCCCAGCTCTCATGAATGCTGGATAAATATGTGTGGAATTAATTCAGTTTCAAAACATTTCGAGAGACTCTTTTATGGACAAAGCATATAATGTATAATATGTAGGGTTCAAAGAAACTAGCACAAAGAACTCAAAGTTCAAAAATAATAAAATCATTAATTTTCAGGAGGTTACTGGGGGACTAATAGAGGGTGTAAAAATTATCAAGATACAATGTTTATGTATCAAACTCCCAAACTGAATGTAACTGTTTTGTGTCACAAACATGTACTAATAAAAAATAAATAAATGAAATACTATGGACTAGTATCTTGACTCAGTTTGCATGGGTTTATGCTTCGTAGATCATGTCTGAGTCGTATTTTGGGGTTGGCAGGCTCGAGACAGGGTTTTGCTATGTAGATAAGGCTGGCCTCAAACTTGCAACAATCTTTCTGCTTCACCCTCCTGAGTGCTGCGATTACAGGTGTGTAACACCACACCTGGCCATGGTCATATTCTTATCATGGTTTGGCTAGAGTTACTAGTTTAATAGATAGAGTAGAGATTATATGAAATAATGTAGATAAAAAACATCCAGTCCATTGCCTGGCATTAATAGTTCAATAACTATCAGCTACCATGCTGAGTTTAGCAAAGTGTTTGACTAATAAGAATAATTAAAACAATGATTACCACTTACTGATTATTGCTACAGTTTGGATTTTCAGTGTCTCCCAAGGCCCATTTTTTTGAGGGGAGAGTTACCTGGTTTTGTTTGGGAGGCTTCCATTGTTTTTTTTTTTTTTTTTTTTTTTTGTGGCACCAGGGATTGAACTCACAGCCTCACGCCTGCCAGACAGGCACTTAAGCCACTGAGCCAAACTCCCAGCCCTAGTTTTTTGAGGCAGGGTCTATGTAGCTCAGGCCGGCCTCGAACTCACAACGCTTCTCCTACCTCAGCCTCCCGAGTGCTGGGATTAAAGGCGTGCACCACCAGGAGGCTTCCATTCTGAAAGAAGACATTGCTACATTGTTTAGGCTTCCCTTGAACTCACCGTGTACCCCAGGCTGGCCTTGAACTCATGAGCCTCCTGTTGCAGCCTCCCAAGCTGAAATTACAGGTGTGCACACCATGCCCACCCTGGCCCATGCGTTAAAGGCCAGGTCCCCGGGATGGCACTATAGGGATGCAACAGGCTGGGCTTGAACTGACTATGTAGCCCAGGCTGGCCTCAAACTCATGTCAATCCTCCTGCCTCAGCTTCCCAAGTGCTGGAATTACAGACACACACCACCATGCCCAGATCATTTTCTCTTTATAGTTGAATTTTCTCAAGTATTTATTATGCTCCAAGACACCCACAAGGCAGGATAGAACTGGATAGAACTGTGTCCCCCAAAATCCATGTCAGACAGGAACTTCACACTGTTATTTGAAACAGCATCCTTGCAGATGTAATCAAGTTAAAATAGTTATAGGGGATTAAAGTGCACCCTAAATCCAATGACTGTGTTCCCTGCAAGGAGAGAGAAGTAAAGACCCAGAGGAGACACAGGAAAGAGGTCTATGTGAAGACAGAGGCGGAGGCTGGAGCAAAGCTGCCACAAACCAAGAAATTCCAAGGATTTCTGGCAACCACCAGAAGCCAGAAGAGGCAAAGAATTCTTCCCTGGGGACTTTGGGGGAACACGGCCCTGCAGACAGGGCCAATTCTAGTGGCCAGAACTGGGAGAGAACAAAGTTCTTTTGCTTAAAGCCACCCAGTTTGTGGCAATTTTCTGTGGCAGGCCTAGCAACCCATACAGCATGTATGTTTGTGGCAATTTTCTGTGGCAGGCCTAGCAACCCACACAGCATGTACTCTTACATTCACGCACAATGAGGACAGAGGCAGGACGCTGCAGAATCCAAAGTCCAGTCAAGGGTCCGCCTGACTCCGTGTAAACGGGTCCACAGATTCACAGCTGGCTTGCCCTCTGCCATCCAAGAATGCCAATCAGTAGTCTGACGTCAATGCGAACAGCCTCTACTGATAGTCACTCATTCAGTGGTTTTTGTAGAGGTGAGGAAGAAGCTATTCCAGACTTTCTTTATTGATAAGTGAATATTGTCAATAATACTTAACATTTATGTAGGATTTAAAGCTAAGCACCACTTCAACACTTTATGTGTAATAACATTTACTTCTCAACCCCGATGTGAATCAGTGTGAAGACCAATCACAGAAAGCTAATTCTTCATTGCTCTCTGTGCCCACGCCCATACATTGTGACTCTGCAGCTCTGCCCACGAGGAAGCAATCAAGCCTCCTCCCCCGGCCCTAACCTGGGCTGGTTCTCTTGCTTTGGCTAACAAAGCAGTGGAAATAACTATGTTCCAGGTGCAAGCCTCAGCCTCATGCATTCCATACTGGGAAAACTGGCCCAGCTTACATGCTGGAGAGTGAGCCAGCTCATTTCATCTGGTGGCAGGCCTGCCCAGAAGCAGAGCTGCCTTGTCAACCTGAGGCTGACTACGGACAAATCGAGGTAGCCTCCTGCAGGCCAGAAATACTGGCCCCCTCCCTCTGGGCCCAGCTCAGATTGTCAGCCTGCAGAATTGCAAGCCACATCAATGATAGTTGTTTGAGCCACCGTCTTAGTTACTTCCTATTGCTGGGACAAAATACCCAACACTCACAAGTTAAAGGACGATGGGTTTATTTCAACTCACAGTTTGCGGAGGTTTCAGCCCATTGTCGGCTGACTCCAAGGCAGTGTGGAGGGCAGAGGGGCATCACAGAGGAGAAACAGTGCATGGCGGGGCAGGCAGCAGGCAGCAGGCAGCAGGCAGCAAGCTTCCCTCTCCCTTTTATCCCACCCAGGCTACAGGCCACCCACACCCAGGGAGGGCCTTCCCATTATCCGCACCCTGAACTATGCTGACCAATCAGGGGGCTAATTTAGTTATCAAACACCTTTAATCCCAGTACCACACACCCCTAATCCACATTCACAAAATCTAGATCCAGCCACCTCCAAAAAGCCCCACCCGTGAGCACACAAGGCTTTAGAGGGGACATCTGGATGCCAGACATAACAGCCACTAAGTGTTGAGGAGGCTTGCTAAGCAGCAACAAGTGACCTGGCTACATTCTTTAACATCTATGCATTATTATTAAGTTCCCATTTTACAGACAAAGAAACTGAGGCACAGAAGGGTTTAGCAAAAAGCCAAAGTTACACAGCTGAAAGGCGGCTGGGCCAGGACTTCAGACCCACTGAATCTGGCTCCAGAGTTCATTCTCTTGATGACTATAACATCCAGCACTGCCATCATTTCACAGAATAATTGTTTGTAATCTTGGTCAGTATTATAACAAGGAGAAGTGACTAATGACTAATGTCATACACAACAGCTCAAGACTCAGAATGCTCGCAATAGGATTTACGCTTTCAATCTAAAATATCTCCAAAGTCTCACGTGATCAAAGGTAGGATTTTTCAGAAAGCGATTGGATCACTATTCATCATCAGTGACCCGAGCTGAATGTGCAGTCGGGAGCTTGATCCTGGGTCACAGCGCTTTGGAGGGGAAGTTCTCACACCAGCTCTTTCCTTCCTGCTGCATAAGGTCAACACCCTTCCTTCACCGTGATGCTCGCAACACGGACACGGAGCCAGCCACCCTCGGACTGATGAGCTACCTGAGCCAGAAGCAAACCTCTTCTCCTTTAATTTGCAGACGTCGATATTGTGTCCCAGCAACAGGAAAACTAACTAATACAGAAGACAAGACCCAAAACCCCCAACCGAAAGACAAAGCTTTATCACTCATGACATAAACATAAAATACAGTAATACCTCACTTCACAAATGCATTAGGCAAAATTTTGCTTCTGTTGGCGAACTCTACATTGGGTGATGAACATGACCACGGCCACCTTCCCCAGAATTACTTAAGGAATTAAATTCGTGAGTCAAGGTACTGGTGTAATAAATAACAAATGTCAAATAGTAAGATATTTTAAATACAAACTCCAGCATCTGAATTTTAAAAATACACAAACAGCAACAAGGGTTGTAGCTCTGTGGTAAAAAGTTTGCTTAATATATACAAGGCTGAGAATTCAATCACCAGTACCAGATAAAAAAAAATTACAAAGCACAAACGAAAAACAGGGGAGCTTTGATTTCAAGTCGCTTGTGCACAAAACTAACAGGATTCAAAAGTAACAAAGTCGGAGTGAGAATCACCATAGGATGCACTAATTAACAAGTCCAGCATTGAGACCCCAGAAGACCATAGTGCTGTTGCAAGCGACCTGGTCAGGGGGACATTGATAGACTGGCTACACAACGTCACAAGTAAGGATATTTCATCAGACAGGGGTAGGGATGGGAAGAGGTCTAAAATCCCTGAAGATCTGTCAAAATGTTGAGGAGCGAATAGACTGACCCTGGGGAGATGACAGGATGGGTCATTGGAAGGGTGCTGGTTTCTTGGAGGCAAGCAGAAAATCCTCTTATCCTGTCCCCCACTGGCCTTTCCAGTCTGCTCTCTGGACTTGTTCTTTTCCACCACCGAAGAAATCTCCAGGGAGTCAACAGCTCTTTCTGGTCCCGCTCAATCAACCGAACAGGTCCATTTCAGGAAGTACAAAGTACTTCCAATGCAAAATCAACACTACAAACTCATTTATCCTAAGTCTTCCCTCCACTCCCATGGAAGTGTTGCTGGAGTGCTGGGTTGGGACCCACAGTGATTAACCCTGGACAGTGGAGATAGGTCGCAAGCAGATTTATGTAGCCCAAGAGGGAAAACACCAATTTCGTCATAAAGGTACATTATTGTGGATGTATGATACCCATGTTTATTCTTTAGAATGTTTCTATTGATGAACTGTTAATTTTAATTCTATGAGTTTTATATTAAACAATGAGTACTTAACAGGAAAAATATCAAAAAATAAAGTGTGTAGGCTGGGGATAGAGCTCACCAGCACAAGGGCCTACCTGGCAAGCACAAGAGGTTGTGAGTTCAATACCCAGCACCAAAACAAAACAAAAAAAAAAACAAAAAACAAACAAACAAAAAAAGACATGTGGTTTCAAAAGCTAAATATTTATTGAATGTTTATAAAAAGCATTGAATTTTTTTTTTTTTTTTTTTGGTACTGTGGATGGAATTCATGACCTTGTACTTCCTAGGCAGGCGCTTATGCTGCTGAGCTAAATCCCTGGCCCAGCATTGATATTTTTAATATCAAATGTTTCTTGGTATACAAAATCTAAAAAATAACAAATAAATTCCTATATTATCTACAATGAAAATACTGATAGATCTCTACCAAAAATTTTTTTACTTCAATTATCAAACCTAAGGCAGTCTTCATACATGACAACAATATGTTCCATATACACATATCGCTTACATGGGCAGCACTTGTGTTTGCTTTCCTGGCTTTTTTTTTTTTTTTTTTTTTTTTTTTTTTTTTTTTTTTTTTTTTTTTTAGTTTGAGTTTGAGTTTGAGTTTGAGTTTGAGGCCAGCAAAAGACCAGCTGGGAAATACATTTGCCTCTAAATCACCTAAGTGTGCCACCATTACAAAAAAAATACGGGTCCTCCATCGTAATGAAATTTCCCCCGAGCCTCCCAATTTTAAGTATTACAAAAGAAAATGTGAAAAAGACCCCATTTTACAGATTTTAAGCTTGTCTTCAGCATTCAGCTCAAAGATCTCACCATCTTCCAACACTGCTCCCTGCTCCTCTTCAGCTGCGGATCTACCAAGGAGCCAGAGGGTGGCCTTTGCTATCCCGGGGGATCCACTTCCCATGCCCCTAGGGGTAAGGCTCAGGAAGGCCGGGGACAGGGCTAATTCCCCCAGCACAAGGCGTGGCACCCGAAGCTTGATGGCAGGCAGGACTGGTGAGACGTGAGGGAGGGTCCAGGCCCTGTATTTAGTCAGTCACTGCTGGAAGAGGAGGACGAGGAGGAATGCTTGCCATCCTTGTGGTGTTTGTGGACCTTTTTATGAGCTTTCTTCATTTTCTTCCGTATCTTCTTGTCCAACACCATGCCGAGGCCCAAAGTGTTCACAGGAGGAATGCCAGGGCCCGGCGGGGGACACAGAGGAGGACCTGGCGGCCGGGGCACAGGATAACCAGGCCCGCAGGGTGGGAAAGCTGGATTCCCTGGGGGGGATCCTGGGGGAGTGGGCAGAGGCCGAAAGGAAAGGCTAGATTGACAGGTGGTGGACATGGTGGACACACAGGATTGGGTGGGTGGATACGGGTTTGGTCTTTGATGCCCGGCCTTGGGATTCCCCATGTGCAGGTGTATCCCCCAGTCTTTCTACCACCCATCAGGTTCAAGTCATCCCTCTCTTCCTCCTGGCCTTTTTCTAGGACATACTTGACATTTTGCTGATCTTGCTGTTTTGTCAGGAGATTCCTATTATACAAAACAATATGTAGTTAACAAGGACATAAAATATTAATAAAATAAAGTATTAAATTCTTAATATATATTGTACATTTAGAATGAGCATCAACATTTTCACACAGTTTTGTACTTGCTTACAAAACCTAAAACATAACATCAGAAATAAAGTCCTATAGGAACTACAATGAAAATACCAACAGAATGCTGCAAAACAATCTTTACTTCAGTGATCACACCCAAGGCAGTCTTCACACATCACAACCTTATGCTCCATCCACGTGTCTCACTGCACTGACAGCACAGGTGCTTAGCTTTTCTTTCCTATGTGGCAGGTCATTCTTGTCACCTCTCTTCCCATTTTGTTAGGAGTTTCCTACTGTATTGTACAATGTGCATCTTGCAGGAAAATAAGCTATCACTAAAATAAATATCAAATATATAATGACATATATTTCATAGACATCAACATTTTCGCATCAGCTGTTTACTTGCTCACAAAACTTAAAAGATCAGATCAGAAATAAAAACCTATGTGAACTAAAATGTAAATGCAAACCAAAGTCTACCAGAGAAATAACCTTTGCTTCAACTGTCACACCCAAGGCAGTCTTCTCACATGAAACCTGCGTGTTCCTTACACGACTATTCCCAACACTGACAGCAGGTATGCTGTTTCCCTGTCCTTTCCTGTAGCACACAGCTGACATCGTTTTGGTATTCCAGTTGCCCAGTAGATCTTTGTGATGCTGCTCCTGCCTGTTCACCACTCAGCTCACCAGTGTGCTCCACAACTTTTTGTGTAGTTCCCTGGGCAGAAACATTTTGCTTTCCCTCTGCTGTAAACGATCATTTATAAATTCCAGTCACAACCTTCTAAGAAAATTTCTCCATGATATTTTGCACTTGTTATTTTCTTTGTACACCGTCAAACTATTTATGCCACACGTTTAGGATCCTGTAAAACACAACCATTGGTCAATGTTTTGTGTTTTAAGTGACGTCATAGTTGCTGCATAACTCATCAACAACATGACAAACCTACTGTTTCGTTGCAGACAGTTACCATCTCAGCCTTCCATTTTGTCAAGATTTCTCTATCAATATTTCCATCCCAGTGCAATGTTGACCGGTTTGTTTTTATTTACTATAAACAAGGCTGATGTTGAATCTTTCTGAAATCCACAGATTGTACAACTTTATGTTTTGAAATTTCAACATTTCATTTGGAATTTCTGCTTGGTTCCTGCACACCATTCCTATACTGGTCAATCTGTGCTCTCTTAGCAAATGTAACATCAACTGGAAACTGGGAAACCACATTCCAATTACTTTGGGAGATGGAGGCAACAAGTCTGTTCGCAACATCATTTGATTTATTATTGTATGATAAGGACATGGTAGCTGAGTTCCAGGAGAAATTTCTAAATTGAAAGCATAATAAGTCTTTGTATGTACAAGGGCATTAATGTCATATTTTGAAGGCTTTTTGGTAATATACTGCTTAAAACTATAATGACCATGAAATACTGCAAATGTTCATCAATAGTCATGTATTCAGATGGTATGTAAATCACTTGACAATTACCCACAAATCTCTCAAACCATGAGAGCTAGATCATCAGTTCTTTTTCTTTCTTGGCAAGTAGTGTTGTAATCAAACTGCAGGCAATTTTGAAGGAAATCAAATCTCCTTCGTGTCATCATTATTCTATAAACTTCAAGCCCACACTTTTCCATAAATTTTTTATGTTCCTGCAATTGCCATGAGAAAGGCCTGCTAAGTACAGCAGACCCCTGAATGCTTTCAGTTCAGCCAGTGAGGTGTCATAATACATACATTTTTGAGTATGGCTATTACTTCATTTTACTTGTATTTTGGAATTTGTATATTTCACAAAATCTTGTTGCATTTCATGTGTTACAAACAATTTCCAACATTGAATGGCAGTGCTGGCATTCCATCCAATAGGTTTCACCCCTGCCAAGATCCTCACTATATTTTTGGACTTGGTTCTAACATTGGATCATTCTATTTGGTTGTATGACCATTTTGTACCATTTCTATCAGTCAAATATGTACTCACATTGCTGTTTTCTTTGTCATGTGAATCAAAAAGGTCTGAACTCCATGTCTTTATCAATTGATTCTTGCTCCATTTCACTGTCACAGGAACTTTGGCTCACATAGCTAACATCAAAGTCATTATCTTCATCATTCATACATGAATGATTCCATGGTTCTCTTTTAACCTTCTACAAAACTTGCAAATCTGGTTTTTCATGTGCCATTGTACTGAACTGGGTTACTTCTACCCAAAAAAATCAAAAGAAAACTTTTTTAAAGCAAACCTAAATGCACAGAAATTTGGCAGTCAGCATTTCATGGGTAAAACTCAACTGCTGCGGTTTTCGAATGTCCTGTGCACACCTTGCCATTCGTCTGGCAAGTGGATGAATGTACAAGTACATGTCTGCTTTCCTCAGGTGCAGCTACTGTGTGTGACACCCACATTCCATTTACAGTAAAATGAGTGTTTATAGAAGAGTGGTGTGAGTATATTTTGCCCCCTGTGATGCTCACATCGACATATGCAAAACCTATTAGATGGAGCATTTTGTGGGTAAAAATCCAAGTTTGACACTTTTGCACACATGCACATACCTTGTCATTCGTCAAATTTAGTGGGTAAACACTAAGATTGCCTCCTGTGTCCCCCAGGCACAGCCACTGAGATGCACACCAGCTACTATGATGATAAAGTACAAACGTACATTAGAAAAATATGGGATGGGTTGTTGTAACCCAATATTATGCCCCATGGGCACATAAGTAAAAGATATAAAAGCAAGGAAGTAAAGCTCCTGCTAACCAGGTGAGGGTTTGGAGTAGGATACCCAAGAAGGTTCTTTGTCTAGGGGCTTTTCAGGGGAGTTAGAAGGGAGCTTGAACTGTACTATAAGTGACATAATCTCTACCCTATAGGAGACTACATACTTTTTAGGGTCCAATCTATACTGTGTTTACATAGTGTGCACAAGGGCTGGGAGTTTGGCTCAGTGGCTTAAGCACCTGTCTGGCAGGTGCAAAGTTGTGAGTCCAATCCCCAGTGCCGCAAAAAACAAAAACAAAACAAAACAAAACAAAAAAAAAAAACCACATAGTGTGCACACAGGGCCCATGGGCCCTTGAACCAGTGGCCTGTCTGATCATCCTCTGGGCAAGTACCTGGTAGATATTTTGTAAAATCCCTGGAGGGTCATGGCTCAAGCAGACTCCATTTTGGGCTTTCTGACTCCATTTTGGGGCTACTGTCTTTGCCACCTAATAAAAGCCCGTAACTCCTATTTTACTAATTCTTGTTACTTAGGGCCTTTGGGGGAAGCAGCAGGATTGACTTCTCTGAGTGGTCAACCATCATTTCTGATCCTTTCAGGATCAGACCCAGAGGGAAAAGAGGAAAAGGGCAGAGTGGCAGACATGGTTGTCACCTGGTGTCCATGCCCTCTTGGAAATAGAGAATAATTATCCCTTCACTTGGAAACCGAGGGGAGTTCCCTTTAGGACTCACCTGGGTTCCCATGGCTGAGGCAATACCTCTCCTCCCATGGGCAGTGAGCAGCTTTCCCCTGGCCAGTCACTCATCTCCTGAAGTCCTTTACCTTTTGTTATGGTTTATACATTGTGTCAACTTGAGAAGTCTAGAAGCTTAATTAAGTAACTCATAAGCTCTAAATCCCGGGGTGTAGAGCACAAGCAGTTACCTGTTCATTGTGTCAATTTGAGAAAGTCAGAAGTTTAACTGAGAGACTCAGCAGGGAGCCAGGGTTTTTACTTTGTAAATATCCTCATGCTGTAAAGGAAGGCAAGGAGATTTGTGAATGCTATACCCACCCTGGGACGGGGTGAGGGTGGGGGTGGGTGGATCCTGTGTACAATATAAGGGCGGAGAAGAGGCTTGCTCTTGCCCCCTTTTAGTCTGACTGCTTTTGCTTGGCTGCTGCCTTGAAGTGTTGCCCCAGTGCCATGCTAACCTGCCTTGGAGCCAGCTGATTATGGACTGAAACCTCCAGAAACTGTAAGATAAATAAACCTTTCCTTCCCTAATTTTGGGCATCAGGTATTTTGTCTCAGCAACGAGTGAAAAGTAACTAAGACGGAATTTGGTACCAGGAGTGGGGTTGTTGCCGTGACTATTCCTGCCCATGTTGGTTCAAGAGCCTTTGGAAATGGCTTGTGGGAAGAGTTTGGAAAGGTGCGGAGATGTCACCTACACACACAGAGTTGAAAAAGCTTAGGCTATTCTGTATGGGAAATTCTGGTCAGAGTTCAGAAGACCAGAAGGCTGATAGCCTGCCGTTAAAGACCAGGCTCTTGTGGGAAGAGTCTGGAAAGGTTCAGAGATGTCATCTGAATGCACAGAGCTGGAACAGCTTAGGCTGTTCTGTATGGGAGATTCTGGTCAGAGCTCAGGAGACCAGAAGTCTTGATAGGAAGCCTGCCATTAAGAACCAGGCTCAGGAGGTCTTGGCTGGGAAGAAGGACTGCATTGGTTGTTGGACTCCACACAATGTGTGTTACAGCTTGGCAGAAAGTTTGTCTGCATTCTGCCCATGGCCAGAGACTTTGCCTGAAACTGAGATTAAGGGCAAAGGATTGATTAGTTTGGCGAAAAAAAATTTCCAGGCAAGCTAATATTGAACCGGTGGCCTGGCTGTTGTTGGGGACATTTAGTCAGATTTATGTTGTGAATAAAGAGCAAGGAACCCAGCGTGGAGACTTAAAACGTGAGTTTGGCCAGGAAGCTGTGGACTGTAGATATAGAGCTGAGACCTTGATTGCTGAGAAGGAACAAAGGAATAAAGAAGATGGCCTGGGGGCATCCCGGGAAGCAGTGGGTCTCCACCCTTTGCAGCCTCAGGCCTTCAAAAGTGAAAGAGTTTGCTTAGAGGAAAAATCCACAGAGTGCCTTGTCCTGGAGTGGTGACAGAGGCCACAGAGGTTTCAAAAGGGTGGCAGCCATACCAGATTCCAGAATTGCAGTGGCCATGCCAGATTCCAGAATGGCAGCAGCATAGGGAAGCTGTTCTCACAATCAGGTTCAGAGATCTCAGCAATCCAGGCAGTCAACCCCTACAGCCAAGAGAGGAATGTCTGGCTACTGCTCCAACCGGCAGCGGACTGTGGTGGCATCCATGTGGCGCTGGTTTTAAGGACAAGAAAAGGCTAAGGCAACTTCCGCCTCCCCTGCCAAGAGCAATGTGTAAAGATGTAAGGAACATGGATTGTCCAAGGAAAGCTGTGGAGTTAAGATCCCTGAAAGTGCCGAAGGGGTGGAATCATGTTGGGAGCCGTTGAAGCTGGAAAATGACCCAGACATGACCTTACCAAAGTAACAAACAGCACCTGGGTCAACCACGTGAAAAATGCTCCCACAACCCAGCAAAACAGGAGGCTCCTAAACATTCCAGGCCTGGGTTGCTAGGCAGAGGGGCTGAAATTGATGTCATCCTTCCCTGTGTATAAATAAACCGGCAACACTGGTTGAGCAGTTCCTTTCCTCCCATCAGGAGGATAAGGGCTCCACCTGACTCCAGCTTTCTCTCTGTCTTTATTTTCTTAGCCTCTCGCAGTCCTTCACCCCAAGAACCTTAGGAGCCGCATGGGTCGCGGCACAATCACTCAAGTCTTTTAGAGCTTGCAACAACATTGCTTCAGATGCTGAGCATAGAACTCCAAGACTTACTGTTTGCCCTGCTGGATTTTGGACTTGCTTTGGTTATAATGCTTTGTATTCCTGTTTGTAATTTTTGGAATGGTAATGTTTATCTTGTGCCTTTATAAGTTGGAAGTGCTTAACCTCATTTTCATTTGTACAGTGGGTTACAGTTAAACTTGCCACAGATCTCGGAGGAGATTTGGGACTTGGACTTTTCAGCAATGCTGAAATTGTTAGGACTTTGGCAACTCTTGCAGATGGACTAAAAGCCTTTTGCATAAAGGGATGTGCATGAGTCTTTAGGGGTCCAAGGACAAAATGTTGTTTCTAATGTAATATAATGTTGATAGACTTAATGCTGGTTCTTAAGGATTGTTAAGTTGCAAAATGTTAAGAATAAGCATGCCCTTGTACCTGGAGACTGATTTAAAACAATGTGTCTGGTTGCCAAGTTGACAAGGGGTGGACTGTTATGGTTTATACACTGTGTCAACTTGAGAAGTCTAGAAGCTTAACTAAGTAACTCAGCAGCTCTACATCCTGGGGTGCAGAGCCCAAGCAGTTACCTCTTCATTGTGTCAATTAGCAGTCAGAAGTTTAACTGAGAGACTCAGCAAGGAGCCAGGGCTCTTACTTTGTAAATATCCTCATCCTGTGCAAAGGAAGGCAAGGCCATTTGGTGAGTGCTACACCCGCCCTGGGTGGGGGGTGTCCTGTGTACAATATAAAGGAGGAAAAGAGGCTTGCGCTTGCCCCCTTTTACTCTGCTGCCTTGAAGTGTTGCCCCAGTGCCATGCTAACCTGCCTTGGAGCCAGCTGATAATGGACCGAAACCTCCAGAAACTGTAAGATAAATAAACCTTTCCTTCCCTAATTTTGGGTGTCAGGTATTTTGTCTCAGCCATCAGTGAAAAGTAACTAGTAACTAAGACACCTCTCTAGGAGTTCCACGCTCCTGGGGTTCCCTTACGGAGGGCCCTGATAGCTCCCTGATACACTGAGGACTGGGGCACCAACAGGGAACTGCAGCTCCCTTCAGTGCTGCTCGTACTTCTCCCAGTCAGCCAATAGTGGGGGCAGTTGCAGGCCTGAGTTCAACTTCAGGGGACACTGGAAGCTCATCTGACTTGGCTTACAGGGCACTGTCACAGCACTCCAGAAACCTCTTCACAGAAAGAAAGCCCCCAAGGCTGGTAGCGCGAGACGAGAGACAAGCTGTCACCGGAAGGACAGGACTCACATCTCCCCCCGTCTGGAGCTGACTCAGACAGCCAGCTTCAGGCTGGCAGGCACCTGGCACCCGGCGACTCTTCTCAGTGCTTAGGCCCATCACACAGTTCTGAGAGAGTTCCATCCTGATGTACTTTTAGACAAGTCACAGGGAGGTGGATTTTCAGCCAGTAATTTTGTCTTTTTAAGCAAATGAGGATAGGTCATAAACCTATAGCCAACCAGTCTCTAAGATTAGTGATCAAGCAGAGGTTGTAGAAGATTCCATACAGAGTGGGAGGCTGACAGGTAACATCTTCCACCTTCTCTCAATCCTGAATTTATTTCTAACTGCATCCATCCCGACATTTAGGAAATGGCTGCATTTTAAAAGAAAGTAATCTCAAGGACTCATAGAAGTAAGTGCAATAATGTCATACAAACGGCATACAGAAGTGCTGAGAGAAATTATAAGGAAGGCTTTTGACAGAGTAAAGAGTTCAGGTATAGAGAGTTTCTCTGTTATCACAGCACTTATTCCGTTTTTGTTGTTGTTGTTGTTGTTTGTTTGTTTGTTAGTTTTTGTGCAGCACTGCATTCCCAGCCCTTTATTATTATTGTTTGGTTTTGTTTTGTTTTTTGAGTCAGGGTTTCACTGACTCATTAAGTTGCCCGGGGTGGGACTGAATTTGTGATTCTCCTGCCTCAGTCTCCCAGAGTGCTGAGATTATAGGCATGCATCACCTCCCCACCATTTCATATTTTTAAGGTTGATTGCTTCTTATTGCTGGGCTGTGAAGACCTGGAGGGCATGCCTTATTCACACTGTACTCCAAGACTTGGCACAGTACCTGGCATGACGTAAGTGTCAATAAAGGCCTATAGAGTAAATGAACTGAATTTATGAAGAATGATCTAACGAGAGGTTGAAGTAAGTATGAAAAAAATAAGATTTGGTTTAAGCCCAAAAAAGCATGAAAGGTCACTCTAAGAGGAAATGGTTAAGGGAAGGTGCAGGAACTGGGAATACAAAGGGCCACAAAAAAGTTCATAAACACAGGAGCCTAGCCAGATGTGTTGGTGCATGCCTGTAATCCCAGCACTTGGGAGGCAGAGGAAGGAGGAGCTCAAGTTTAAGGCCAGTCGGAGTTACATAGCAAGAGCCTGTCACAAAAGCAAAGCAAACAAAAAACACAGAAGCCTGACTAAAAATGAAGAGTATGTAACGGAAAGAGAGACACATGGTTGAATTATGTAAAACAGAGTTGGTTTAATGCCAGAGTTAAATCAAAGGATGCCAGGAAGATGTTCTAGTCTCCAACACAGGGAACCAATCCGATGAGACTATAGAGTTGTAGAAGAATTAATCTTCAGAGATAAAGACAATTTTAACCCCAAGCTAAAGATGAGTCAAGGAAAGTAGCCTAAATTGTACAAGGTGAAATAGATTAGGTAGAAGTAAAGTCATGTGACAAGTTTGTGAAATCCTTCAAAGAGTCCAATCCATAATTGGAGATTCTGCTAGGAGGCAAGAACTGTTTAGACAGCTTTTCAAGGATATTTCCATGCCATCTTACTTTGTCATTGCTGGGACAAAATAGCTGACACCCACAAGTTAAAGAACGACAGGTCTATTTTACTTTATTTTGTTATTTTTAGGAGAGGTTTATTCTGGATCACAATTTGTAGAGGTTTCAGTCCATGGCCAGTCGGCTTCAAGGCAGGGCAGCATGGCAGAGGAGAAACAGGCAGAAAGCAGAGAGGCACTCAAGGAAGCATATATATATTTAGAGAGAGAGAAAGAGAGAGAGACAGAGACAGAGACAGAGAGAGCTCCAGGCCATGCACAGTGACCCAACTTCTCCCACCAGCCTTCACCTCCCAACACTACACTCAACTATAAACCCATCTGTGGGCTAATCCAGTGTCACACACTCATGATGCAGTCACCTCCCATGAGCCCCACCTGTGAGTGCATAAGACCTTGGAGAGACATCTAGATATATGCCACCACACAGCCATAGTTCCAGATTTCTTTGATAACTAAAACTGCATGTGTATTAGTAATTCTCAATACATAGAATGGGATGGGGTCATTCTAGAAAGAGTAAAATCAACAGAAGAATGGATGAAGAAAATGATGAGGAGGAAAGAAGGGGAATGAGAAGTAGGGGAAGGTGGCAATAGAGATTGATAGAAATTGAAATAGTCTTTGACTCCTTACCCATGGAAGTGTGTCATAAAAGTGATTATTGTCTATCAGGCACATAGAGGCAGAAAAACAGCCTGAGAGGCACTGAGCAAAAGTTTTATCAATGACCCGGTCTTAACCCATGTTGCTTGGAGAGAAAAATTTCCACAGTTTCCAATTCACACGTCTGTCTCCCTCCCTGACTAGGGAGAAACTCAGTCCCAATTACAGCGCCAAAATAAACACAAGTGGAGGACACAGTAGGGAACTCCTACTCATGTGAAGATCATATTTCATCTCCTTGGCAATTCTTTTTTTCCTTTTGGCAATTCATTTTTAGCTATGCTTTATGAACAGTGATATGCCAGGCTGGGACAGGTGGGCAAAGGAAATATAACTTTACTTTTTTTTTTTATTCTTTGATTGCCACTTGGTAACAGGGAGGAAAGAAACTGTTACATGTGTCTACCCAAGAAACTTCTCTTCCCAGTATTTTTTAAAATCAGGTTGCCGCGACCCATGTGGCTCCTGAGGTTCTTGGGCTGAAGGGCCACAAGAAGATGAGAAAAATAAAGAGACAAAGCTGGGGTCAGATGGAGCCCTTATCCTCCTGATGGGAGGAAAGGTACTACTCAACCAATGCTGCCTGTTTATTAATATACTTGGAAGGATGACGTCAATTTCAGCCCCTCTGCCTAGCAACCCATGGCCTGGATTGTCTAGGAGCCTGGTGCTTTTCTGGGCTGTAGCAATTTTTTCAGGTGGTTGACCCGGGTGCTCTCTGTCACTTTGGTAGGGTCATGTTTGGGTCTTGCCCTACGTCATTTTCCAGCTTTAACGGCTCCCATCATCAAGTTAGTTTTTAAGCTCAGTCAGTTCTGAGCTTGCTCCTCTCCCGGGAGAATCCTAGAGGAGTTTACACAATCATACTGATTTGCAGAAAGGAGAGTTGCGTTCTTGTTATAGCGTCTTCTAGAATTTTTTTTTTTTTTTTTTGTACTGGGAATCAAACTCACAACTTCACGCGTGCCAGGCAGGCACTTAAGCCACTGAGCTAAATCTCCGGTTCTATTTTTTGAGACAGGGTCTCACTATACAGTTCAGGCTGGGCTTGAACTCACCTTGTAGCCCAGACTGGTCTTGAACTCGCAATGATCCTCCTGCCTCAGCCTCCTGAGTGCTGGGATTACAGGCGTGCGCCACCATGCCCAGCTGCATCTTCTAGATTTTAGCTCCCCACCCAGTCTCTAGTCATCCTGTATTGCTGTTCACTGGCAAGTGGCAGTTCACAGTCAGTTCTTTTGAGCACCATGTTTGCTAAGGTTTATCTCTAGATGGTCCCCTAAATCCTCATGTGATCATAAGCAGGGCTTTGGGAAGGTGACTGGATCATGAGACTTTTAACTGACTTGATGTTAGGAGGTGGGGTCTGGGACAGGCAGGTCACTCGGGGTGCGGTCTGGAAGGGTTTATGTCCCACTGGACTCCCCCCTTGACCTCTCTGCTTCCCTGCTGCCATGCCATGATTGGAGCCAGATGCCATTCAAGGACTGAAATTTCTAAAATGTGAGCCAAAATAAACCTCTCCTTTAGGTTGTGGGTGTCAGGTTTCGCAACCCAGCAATAAGGAAGGCAACTAAGGCAATGTTAACAGCACTGTAGACCATCAGCAGACCTAGCCAAAGTCTTCACAGCACAGCCTCCTTATCCTCCCCCATCCCGCCTTCCAAATCACGGGCTCTGCTTCCAAACAGTTTTCCAGTTTCTCTGGTCAAAGGTCCAGACCACTGAACAGGACACTCTGAGTACATCGCAACCCCCAGCTTTGGCCATCTCTCATCTGCCAGCTGGACAGTACCACGGCTCAAGCTTGAGAAGCAAAATGCACACTACTCTGCAGAACACTCAGGTATTCTGCACATCTCCACTGCTCCTCAGTCCCTGCCCAAGAGATTCTTCCCAAAAGAATATAAGCATAAATGTGTGTTTACATGGAGTAGATAACAACACTATACCTTATTGTCCTTTAATTACTCATTCACTGGCAATCATCTTCTCAAATACCAAGACAGTTTTCTTTGGGTTGCATTTACCCTGCTAGCTCCTTGAAGCAAAAATAATATTCTATTCTTAATGGCCAAGAGCTATACAGAAAACCCCAAACGCGCAATGCATGAAGACAAAGGTCTACTCCGTTAGACTGAGTTTTAGGTTACAGACTGCTTTAACCTTTTTGATGGTGTTCCTACTGTAAATACTGAATATGTAGGAAAACACTCCCAAGAGAGCTTACCAAGTCAGCAAGAAAGCACGAATTTCAGAGATAAACATAAGCAAACATTTAAAGTAAAACTATCAAATGATGAAATTCTGTTCAAAACAACCACATTCACACACACATAAGCACACACACACACTGATTTTTGACAAAGATATAAAAACGATTCAGTGGTGAATGGAGATCTTTTTAATAAATGGTGCTACAACAATCAGGTACTTACATGGTGCTGGGAGGACTTTCAAACCACACCTGTAGTAGGAAGAATAATACCCTTTCCAGATGTCCACACTTTAATTTCTCAAATCCATAAATACATTTAGAAAGTAAAAAGACAAGCCACAGACCAGGAAAAGTGTTTGCAAATCTGATGGAATTCTAATAAAATATTTTTCTTCAGAAAATATAAAGAACTATCAAAATTCAATAATTCCAATAACATGAAATGCTATGGTTTGAACATGGGTACTGCCCCATCAGCAAAGGTCCACAGTAGAAGCTCGGCCCCGCAGTGGCAGCAGGAGCAAGAGCTCCGGACTTTAAGTGATGCCACCAAGGCTAGCGGGGGTGTGCCCTCCCGAGGGATTGTGGGACCGCGCCCGTTGGGCTTCGGTGCTTCGCGGTCCAAGACACACACACTAGTTTGGTCACGCTCTCCCTCCCTGACCTGCTGCCTTTGCCAGGCGTCCGAATCCATGAGGCCGCCCGTTCCACACTTGAACTTCCAAGACCATGAGCCTAAGTGTAAACCTCTTTACTTAAAAAGTAATCAGCAGGTAAATCCGTAGTGACAGAAAACTAATAGTACACAATTGCAAACCAAAAAGTGGAGTAATCACGTCACCAAAAGCTGGCAAATACGTACGTGCAAAGGTACTCAAGTCATGAGGCGTGAGAAAATGAAATGTGTAATCCCAAAGCGCTGTCACTACAAAAGCGTCGGTAACGATGTGGAGCAAACGGACGCGCACACATCGCTGGGGGAAGTACAACGGTACGGCCTCTTGGGACCACAGGTTAGCAGTTTCCGAAACAGTTACAGACATTTACCATAATCCAGCCATTCCACTCTCAGGGGTTTACTCAAGAGAAATTAAGAGTTGAATGTCTGTGGCCGCTTCACTTGTAATATCCCACAACGGGAAGGGAGCCAAATGTCTATCAGCAGATAAACGACTAAAAACACTGGTATATCCACACAATGAGATAACTACTCGGAATCAAAAAGAAATTAATTTTGGACAATATAACAGGTGAACCTGCAAGTAGTCTATGTGAAATAAGGTAGACAAAAAAATCCACGTACCGTAACGATTCACTTTATAAAACACTCCCGAAAGCTTCGCGTAGTGACAGAAAGCAGCTCAGGGCCTGGCCGGGGCGCGGGCGGGGGGCTGCAGAGGCAGGGAACAGGATTAGGAAGGGGCCCAGGAAACCTGGAAGAGGAGGACTGCGTACCGTGTCGGTCGGGACGGTGGTTTACGTGCAGTGTGAATATTTGCATGCCCTTTTTATACCTTAATAAAGCTTTAAAAGTGCGGTGAGAAGGAAAACATTTCATACACAAAAGGCAGTGTCAGACGGTGCTGCTAGAAAGTTCCGTCGGCCCGAAGCCCCGGGCGCGGGAAGGCAGCCCCGCGGCCCTGCAGGGGTGCTGAGGCCCGCGAGGCCCGGGGCCACGAAACCGCGCGCTCCGGGTCGCCAGGGGCGGGCGCGGGCCGCGACTCCGCGGGGCCCTGAGCGCGGAGTCTGTCGGGGCCGACCACGGGGCCGAGGGATCCCGGTAGTTCGCTCGCTCTCAGGAGACGGAAGCAGTATCCGGGGTCGGCCGGGGTAACCAAGTCACCAGAAACTTCCGCCCCACGGCCTCGGGATGACACCTGGGGCAACCCAGCCTCAAGCCCCGCCCTCCCCTCCTCCTCTGAGGTCTCCTCCTCCTCCGTCTCTTCCTCCTCCTCTGCCGGCTTCCGCCCGGAGAGACTCCGCCCGCCCTCCAGGAGGCGGGGCCGCCAAGGCCCCGCCCCCAGCGCCGCACCGCGGCGCGCAGCCTCAGCGGGGTCGCTTTACGGCCGGGGCGGCCGAGAGGGCGGGTCGTGGGATTGAAATGCGAGGCCGAAGTGGATAGGGAGAGGCGTTTTGCGGCAGGACGTAAGTGACGGCAAAGGCGGCGCGGTAGCAGCTGGAGGGCAGAGGAGCCGGGTTCGTGTTTCCCGGGCCGAACCGGAATGGGGCTGGGGCGCGGGCCCGGGGCGGGAGTGGGTGGGGGTGGAGGCTGACGGCTCGCTGCAGCAGCACGGGCAGAGCGGGAGGCGGGGAGCGTCTTCGGGCGCCGGGCGGGCTCGCGGGGCCGGCGGGCCGGAGTCCGGGGCCGGGCGGGGGCTCTGACCCGGCTGCCTCCCTCCCCGCCTCGCAGCGCGGCCGGGCCGTCCTCGCCATGCGGCCGCAGCAAGCGCCGGTGTCTGGGAAGGTGTTCATTCAGCGAGACTACAGCAGTGGCACGCGCTGCCAGTTCCAGACCAAGTTCCCCGCGGAGCTGGAGAACCGGGTACGCAGCTGGCTCCCGTGCCCGTCTGGGCTGGGGAGTGGCCCCGGGGTCGGGAGGGGTGTGGGCAGCCTTCTGGTCCGCCGGCGTCTCGGGGTCCGGGACGGGGGCCTTGGCCCGAGATGCCGGAAGAGGGAAATAAGGCCAAGCCCCGGGGTGGAAAGATCTTTTCTAGAACTTTTGTGATGCTCAGCGCCGGCAGTCTGTACCCAGCTGTGTTCTAAGCCTGCCGACTCCGTCCCCACGTTCGATTATTGACAACAGCGGTGAGGAGCGAATTCCTGAGGCTCCGGGGACCTCACCCAGCAGGTTGTAAACTATGTCCTCCTACTTCCTCAGGCAGGAGAAGGCATCGTCATTCTCGTGACGAGCATTCGTAGTCACCGTGCCGCTCGCCCTGCTGAGCTGAAAGGGCTTATTAAGTGTTGTGCCAGGCAAGCGGAGCAGACAGGCCTTCTTGGAAGCTGAAAAACGTCGAGCATTCCATGTGCCAGGAAGTCAGATATCTCAGGCCAAGGCATTAAACTCCCGCTTGCGGTCCTGTTCGGTTTGTGTGTCGTCAGGACGTAGGCGCTTTGCCCATCCCAGCATGCAGAAATGGAAGAGCACGATTTGTTTCCCTTTTCTTCAGTTTTAATCCTCCTTCCAAAAACTGTATTCTGTTGTAAGTTTGAGGTGTATTTGTGTGTGGATATGTGCGTGTGTGCATAGACCCAGCTGAAGTGCAGCTGTTTCCTGTTGAAAGTTAGTTTCTGGTTCTCTGGAAGCGAGTTTGTAGCTCTTTCCTCTTTGACAGGGAGGGTGAGGGACTGAGGTAATTAGACATGATGTTTGTGTGGGGCTAAAAGATGGGCTAAGTGGGCGGAGATGACTGTGTCCTAGAGAAATGTATAGCAGCCATTTAAAGTCAGTTTGTAGGCTGGGGGTGTAACTCAGTGCTAGAGCCTGTGCTAAACCTGAAGTTAATCCCCACCACCAAAAATAAGTAGATTGTATCAAGATGTGTTACTTTATCTGATTGCCACCCTTGGAAAATGAACTATGATCATTTGCCTCAGCTTGATTTATAACCAGTTTCGTTAATGCAAATTAAAGATCATACGTACCTTTAAAAGATGAAGTGTAGACTTATTTGCAAAATGCCATTTAAATGCTGCATTTTGTGGTCAATCATGTTGAGTTTATTTAACGTGACAATAGGTGAACATTTCAACAGTGGTCTGAAGAGGTAAAAACTGAGCAAGTTGCTGGGCACGGTGGCACATGCCTTTAATCCTAGCACTCGGGAGGCTGCGGCAGGAGAATTGTGAGTTTGAGACCAGCCTGGGCTACAAAGTGAGTTCAGGGCCAACCTGAACTGCATAATGAGACCCTGTCTTGAAAAATGGGGCCGGGGATCTAGCTCAGTGGCCTAAGCACCTGCCTGGCAGGCACGAGGTTGTGAGTTCGATCCCCGGTACCAAAAAAAAAAAAAAAAAAGCAAGTTGCCAGTTGGCTAGAACAGCTGAATGTTGTTTTTAAAGTAATTTGGCCTAAAAGTTAATGTGTTAAGACATACTTGAAAAGGATGAAATGTTTTGTTTTTAAGCTTTTTATGAAAACTGACTTAACAGAGTTTATGTACTTTGAAATAATGTAAGCCATTCTTTTTGACCACACTTACTTGCATGTTGTAAGTGTTTACAGGTTTGAAAATCGAACTTGTTTATAGGTTTGCAAATTGAACTTCTGCCTCACAGTTGAACCAAGCAATGTCTTTGCAGAACCTGACAGTAGCCTTTCAGACTGTGTGGTGGGCAGTGCCTTGTGCTGTGTAAGTACAGACGCTCAAAGTGGTCTCCACACTCCACTGATTCTACAGGAAGTTGATGTTGCTACATTCTGGTAGTTTGTTTTGGTTTTTTTTTTTTACTTTAACTTCATAAGAGCCCAAAACTGCTGTGGTGCTGAGTACTATGTGGAGTATTATATGTTGCTATTCATTTGTGCCTTTGAATGTTTTTCTTTTAAATGTTTGGTTTAAAACACTAGCTTAAACTTTAAACCACTTGGAAAAGCTTTGATTTTTTTTTTTCTGTGTTAAGATTAAATTACAGGTTTAATTTTTCCTTGCTTTGTGTGATGAGAAATTGAAAACTGTCTTTGTTCTTATCCTCAAAATGCTACTGATTGCTCTGCCACTGGGACCGATTTTCTGTTTGTGAGAAAGTCAAACCTGGCAACTTAATAAAGAAGGAAATTAATACACAAATGTTTTGTATTACTTCAAAGTATTTTAAAAAATACACAGAGAGTATGGGCAAGCAGTTAACAAGTTGGTTTTCTTCACTGCCTGTTAGAAAGTAATTTTTTGATGTTTAGGTTTTGTTGCCATACCAGTTTTTTAAAGGGAACTTTATTCTCACTTTAGCCAGAATACAGATATCTTAGCCACTCTCGTTCTGGAGGGGTGAAAAGTGAGGAAAGCATAATTGAGGCATTTGTTCCTGTACGTGCCTTTAGAAATGTCTCTCATGTGGTGAGTAGCGGTTACCTGTGACTTTTCACTTTGAGTTTGTGCTCATACTACACTTCCTAACCATGTAGTTTAACAAAATCCAACAGTCCTGCGAAAACGAGCCTGCTTCCTATTTTATTCTGATTATTAGTGTTTATTGGTTCAAATCTGTATTTGGCTCCAACTTGACATCCCCCCAAATTTTGATAGTAAGTTCCTGCATCAGCGCCCAGAGGCCTATGGGAGGACACTGATGGCCGTCTTCCCAGGGCCTAGCAGTGGTAGATAAAAATGCCTACATTGGTTCTGTTGAGCATTTGCGTCGTACATGCAGTCATATGTCTATCAGTGAAGGAACATGGTCTGAGAAACGCCTTATTAGGCAGTTTTGTTGTGCACACATGAATGAGGCTTATGAGGTTCCTGCCAGCAGACCGTTTTACAGTAAACTTTTTTTACAAGTAGAAGGATACTCATAAGTAACAAAAGTATAGTATAGAATATACCAGGTATGATGGAAGTGCACAGTGAATGTTTAAGTTAAAAAGTTTTGCAGTAGAAGACACACTGTCAGCTGGGTGTGGTAGCGAACGCCTGTGATCCCAGCACTTGGAAGGCTGAGGCAGGAGAATCGTTGCAAGTTCAAGACCAGAGCTACAAACTGAGCTCAAGTCCAGCCTGAACTGTGTAGTGAGACCCTGTCTCCAAAAAAAAAAAAAAAGCCACATTGTCATTAATCCTCCTCAAAATCCTCCCCCTCATGGCAGACACACTTATCTCTTCATTCCTGCTACTTTCTGAAGCAGTTCTGGAAGTCCTCTTGTGCGTGTGTCTTTAGGAGGCGTGATAAACACGGTGAACACTGCTGCTGAGTGCCATCCAGCGAGAAGGTGGGCTCAAAAACAACGCAGTGTTCTCATCCCTTATTCACCAGGTCTGTCTCTGTACAACCTCTGGTCTTTCCTAAAGTCAAAGTGACCATGAAAGGTAAAGATTTTGAATCCATTTCAGGATGCTGAAGCCATGATGGCCACTAAAGACACGAAAGAGGACTTTTAGAGCTGCTTCAGAAAGTAGCAGGAGTGATAGGATGTGTCCAGTGCAAGGGAGTATATTTTGAGGGAGATTGATGGCCGTGTCTTTTACTGTAATAAATTGTCTTTTAATTTAAACATTAACTATTTTTCAGCTACTCATACATCAACTAACTGGGCATGGTGGTGCACACTTGCAGTCACCACTCCTCAGGAGACTGAAGCTGGAGGATCACAAGTTTGAGACCATCCTGGGGAATTTAGCTAGATTCTGTCTCAAAATGAAATTTTAAAAGGCTGAGATATAACTCAGTGGAAGAACATCTCTGGACCTAAGACCCAGTGACACAGAAAACATCAATAAATAACTTTTTTAAAGAATATACTTGACTGGGTGTGGTGGCACACTCTAATCCCAGCACTCAGGAGGCTGAGGCAGAAGACTTGCTGCAAGTTCAAGGCCAGCGTGAATTAGGCAGTGAGACCCGTCTCAGAAGTAGACAGACATCGGCCAGTGGCCTGGTCCCTCGTTAAGGGTTACGTACTGATCTGTTCGTGATGACCTACGCCTGTCATCCCAGCACTCTCGGAGATCGAGGCAGGAGGATCAAGCAGCTTAGCCTGGGCAGCTTAGCAGTGTGGCAAGACCCTGTCTCAAAATGAAAATGTTTTGAGAAGTGGGCTAGGAATGTGTCAGTGTAAAGGCCCTGGGTTCAATCCCTGGTACCACAGAAGAGAGTTCTATGGACACTGTAAATTGCACATGCTGTACTTCTGTGCAGCCGGCAGTGAAGGTTTGTGTACACTGGTGTTACCACGAACAAGTGAGAAATGCTTTGAGATGCCACGTGTCACAAGGCAATAGAAGTTTTTCAGTTCTGTTTTCATATGGGGACCGCTGTCCGTGTGTAGTTTATCATCCGGAATGTTGCATAACACCTGACTGTTGTGTTGGGGCGGATCCTGGGGACAGAACCCAGGGCCTTTGCACTGAGCCACACCCCCAGACCTGTTTTGAAGCAGTCTCACCGAGTTGCCCAGACTGGGCTCAAATTTGTGAACCTCCTGCCTCCCCTCCCAGAGTACTGATATTATTATAAGTGTGTAGATATGTGCCACTATGCCCAGCCTCTTCTCCCCACCCCCCCCCCAGACAAGGACTTGTTTTGTAGTTCAGACTGGTGGTGAGCTCCATTATGTGGCCTAGGCTGGCCTCAGGACCATCTTCCCGCCTCCACCTCCCCAGTGCTGAGATTACAGGCATGGACCACCACACGAGCTATACCTAGCTTTTCTTTCTTTCTTTTTTTTTTTTTTTAATGTTTAATATTATCACTATTTTGAATTTTTTAAATGATACAGACACACACACTTTAAAGGCTATACCTATAAAGAAATACAGATTATGATTTCTAAAATATATTTGAATTATTCAAAGTGAACCTCATTGAAGTTTTTGTTTTATAAATATAATTTTATGGATAAAGACGTTAAGAGACTTAAATATCTATGTACATAATGTGATAGCTATATGTAAAGTACTGAAATACATATTTTTTCAAGTTTAAAGTATCTCTCCTAAGAACTGAATTCAAGTGAAATAAAATTATACCAGTATTCGCTTTACATTATAGATATACAGTTATAAGCCAAAAGTTTAATCAATACAGAATTGAATATTGAGGATAATCTAGTACAAATTCCAGCCCACATCTACTACTAAGGAAGTATATGTAGTTTTATAGAAAATTCTAATGAAAGTATCTTAACAGAAAAGGAATAAACTAAAGAAACAAACCGTTAGAGATCTTGTAAATCTTATTTTACAGATTAGCGATTGAGGTTTACTCTTAATAAGTAAATTGCTTGAGTCATACTAGTGGCTTTAAGACGTGTGCATTTTCTAGCGGCTTCCTATGTTATGAGATGTTTCTGTAGTGCTGACATTTTCTTCAGGTAGCTTGTTTTCCTGTCCCAGCTGGTTTATAAGTGCTTCTGACTTCAGCCTCCCTAGAGTTTCTTGTTCGTGTAGCTCAAGGTCAGTTATCTTTGGAGGAAGCCCAGAGACTTTTCTGTATTTTTGTCTGCACCCTTACACAAGGGTCCCTCAGCGTCTGTGCTGTCCTTTTCCAAGGATTGGCATAAGAGAACTAGCAGATTTAGAATTTTCTGTGGCTACAAAAATGGCAGTAAGAAGCTCTTTTTGTTTAATTCAACTGCCTAATTGATGGTGCTGAGTAAGAATGGATTTTCCTGTGAATTAATTTCCAAGGAATTATTTGTAAAGTTTGGATTATCAAGATGATGGGTAGTTACTTCAAGCACTTCTTGGGTTTTCAAAGACTACAGGATACCTTCTGAATTAGAAGTTGTCAAAGTAATAGTTGTAGAATTTTGATTCTCAAAAGATGTGTGAAAACCACCTCCACCAAAATCTTGGTTGACTGATAATCTCAAAGCAGACTGTGTGAATTGAGACCCTGCCTCAAGATAAAAAATAGAATGGTGTGGGGATGTAGCTTAGTGCAAAGGTTGACTTGTTGGTCTGTTCATTCATTTTTGGTATCTTATTTAATTAGAACGAGTTAATGTGTCATTTTGCTTACTTCCTCTTTTGGGAGCTGGTGGGTTTACCGTGGTGTATAAACCAAACAGTTCTACGTGTTCATGTGTCAGATGTGTTTTTCTTTGCCTCATTAGATGTAAATGCTTTTATTGACCTGGCTTTTGGATACACTTCTTGTCTTCCAGGTTTTCTTCTGAGGTGGGCTTTTATTTTTCCCCCCAGTACTGGGAATCGAACTCACAACCTTACGCCTGCCAGGCAGGTGCTTAAGCCACTGAGCCAAACTCCTGGCCCTGGGTTTTTGAGGCAGGGTCACACTATGTAGCTCAGGCCGCCCTTTCTCTCCTGTTGTAGCCCAAGCTGGCCTCAAACTCAACGCTCCGCCTACCTCAGCCTCCCGAGTGCTGGGATTAAAGGCGTGCACCACCACACCCGGCTCTTCTGAGGTGTTTTTGTTTTTGTTTTTGTTTTTGTTTGGAAAGGCCTTTTCCCTTGACCATTTTCGGGCAAAGAAAACATTGAAATTGCAGGGGTTTTGTTTTGTTTTGTTTTGTTTGAGACGAGGTTTCACTATGCAGTTCAGGCTGGCCTTGACTCACAGCAATCCTCCTGCCTTAGCCTCATGAGTGCTGAGATTACAAGCATGTGTCACCACACCTGGCCTGAATTGCGGTTTGTTCTAAATAATGAATACCCCATCCAAAGTCAGGAGAATCAGAAGTAAAATGGTCACCATAACCACCTTCAAGTCTTTCTCAGTCATGTGGCGGAAACTGTGTGCTCTGTATGTACTAATGAAGGGGTGTGACCTCTGAACAGGACACAGCGATGACTCCAGCTGGGACACAGCCTTCAGGGGTGGCTAGTTCCCCAGTCTTTCTGGCTTCAAGTTCCTCAAGAGGCGTGGCACTCTGAGCACATCTCCCTGCTTAGCAGGTTCAGTGCCCCCCAAATGAGATCAGGGGAGATGAGGGGGAGGCTCGGAGAACCACCAAGCACCACTGAGACTATTACAACCCAGACCGTCCCCTCAGCCTTGCCAGCCACGGGACCGGAAGGGGTTCTGTGTCCTGCGCTCCAGCCGCTCTGCCCGCAGTGCCAAACCACCAAGAGGCATGTGACTGATTCTAGACCTATGGGAGATGCCTGGTCCCTGGCTCCACAGCCCACGGGCCATGCATGGCCAGGAGTCAAACTGTCGAGGCAGTTTCTGTGTAATCAAGGTTGCCCTTGAACTCACTATGTAGCACAGGCCCCTGCCTCAGCCTCCTGAGTACCGGGCTTGTAGACAGGCACACCACACCCAGCTGCATTTTCTTTACTGCTACCTTCTATGCTTTTACCTTTTAGTTTCCCTTTGGAAAGCTGTGCGTGGAGGAGTGCACCTAGGGCCCCCAGAGTGAGCACCCATTCTACCACTGGGTATACTAGTCCCTCAAAAACTTTTTGCTGCTTTTGGTTCTTTTAAAACTGTTTTATGCTTTTTTTTTTTTTTTTTTTTTTTTTTTTTTTTTTTTTTGCGGCACCGGGGATCGAACTCACAGCCTCGCGCCTGCCAGGGCAGGCGCTTAAGCCAATGAGCCAAACTCCCAGCCCTAGTTTTTTGAGGCAGGGTCGCACTATGTAGCTCAGGCCAGCCTTGCACTCGCGTTGTAGCCCAAGCGGGCCTTGAACTCACAGCGCTCCACCTACCTCAGCCTCCCGAGTGCTGGGATTAAAGGCGTGCGCCACCACGCCCGGCTTCTTTTTTTTTTTAATTAACCTTTTTTTTTTAATCCTCGATTTTGGTGGTTTTTAGAAAACTGGTCTGTGATTTGCCTCTGTTCTGTGAAGCATTGTAATCTCAGAATAACTGAAGGGTTAGGATTAAAGTATGAACAGTATTGGAATTTGAAAGGAAATGCTCCCAGTTTGGATTCAAGTTTTGAACCGCAGGTATAGAAATATAATTAATTCAAAGGAATTTATCATAACATTGTAGGCAAATCGGATGTGATTAAAGTTAATTAGCTTATTGATGTATCAGTGGATGAACTGGATGTATGAATTTAGGAGTAACTAGGTGAGTATAATGATCCGCCATTCGTAGTTGCCCCCTGAGCTCTTCTGAGTCGGATGTCTTGCGGAGAGAGCAGTGACCTCTGTTGCTGCCACACCCTCAGAGGAGTGAAGGACGCAGCCTGCTCAGCCCGCTCCACCCAGCCCCTCTTGTCAGAGCCACGTCTCACTGTAGAGGACGCGGCTCCTTTGGAGAAAGCCAGCACCAGTTTCCAGGTTACATTCAAGTTTCTCATGCATGCCCCTGGCTCAGAAGTACAACTGCTTCTGACTCAAAGAAATTTTGATAGTTTAAGGCAGTGGTGGCAAACTACATGCGAGTTGTTTTTCCTAGACTTAAACCTCAGCATTCGGGTTTACTTGCAGCATTGGCGCTTTACATAAGTTATGTTCCTAGGAATATTTTGTCTTATTGTAAATTGAGTTTTTGTGAATCTGTTTCTACTTAAACACTGAAGAGATAATTCATGCCAGGTGTGGTGGTATATGCCTATAATCCCAACACTCGGGAGGCTAAGGCAAAGGATCACCGTAAGTTCAAGACCGGCCTGAATGATATAGGGAGACCCTGTCTCAAAATAATAATAATAATTCATGAATAATTAGTATCTCAGGAATAAGAGACATGCAAAAGAAGGGCTAAAGTGAGGCTGGGTGAGTCATATTCTAATGACCTTCCATTCCTAGAACAAAGTATTGAGATTTGAAATATGCAGAGTACTATTATTAGAACAAGAATAAAGTGACAGTGGAAGAGAGTATTTTAGACAGATGAGTAGGTGAGGAAATGAATGATGACAGTAGTAGTGTTGTCCGGCACCTGGTCGGCAGCTGCTTCCTGTGCAGACATCCTGGAGCGTCCTGCCCAGACGAGGGCTGGCACAGCTCTCAAAGTGTCATGCAGGCCCCCAGCACGTGTACCTTCTGTCATGGACTGAGACATCACGCTGGCACTGACGATATTAGTGTGACAGAAAGAACAGTGTCAGAGAGAGAGGAAGGATTGGTGTGAAGAGTCAGGTGTTAACTGGAGATTTTACATTCTTCTACAACCTGAGCTTTAGTCCCAGAATGGTTACTGGGAAGGAGGTAGGAAGCCAACATGGTGATACCTTATCATAATCCTAGCACTCTGGGAGTCGAAGATAGGAGGATCACAAGTTTGGTTGCCATCTAGGGAATCTAATGACATCCTGTCTCAAAATTTAAAAATGAAAAGGACTAGGGTTGTAAAGCAATGTGGTGACCCTGGGTTCAAGCCCCGGTACCATCAAAAAAAAAAAAAAGAGAGAAAGATGGGAGACTGGGGCTACAGAATAGAGAATATGTACCTTTTTTGTTACTGGGCTGAGAACACCCTTCCTTTCCTTTTTGCCTAGTGTTACAGGTTAAAAACTGGTGGTCAACTTAACACCAGCTGAATTAAATTGGCATGGTGCTGAGTGTAGATGGCCCACCTGAGGAAAGTTGCTATCATAAATAGAGATGTGGAGAAGAAGATCAAGGCATTGTGGGTTCTCCTAAGTGTTGCTATTTCGAGCCATCGGTTCTCGTGGAGGAGCTTGTCGTGCTGCCTTCCCCGATATGAATTCTGCCATTATCATCAGAGGAGCTCAGGACTTTTGTCACTGAGAGTGGTTGTGGTTCACTTTGGGGGAGTTCTGCTCCTCACACTGAGCATCACTTCTTAGCTCTGGAGGGGAAGATGTGTGCTTTTTATTCTCCAGGAGAAGCTTGTCACGCTGGATTCCTGGCATGTACTCGACTCTTCTCATTGTTGGAGGGGCTCAAGACCTCATTGCCACTGAGGATGGCTGTGGTACTTTTCAGGGCAGCCCTGCTCCTTATTTTGAGTGTGACTTCTCAGCTCCAGTGTAGAAGCCTCAACTTACTGACACAGCTCCTTTACCCTGCTGGCATAGACTTTCTAGCTTCCACCGCTGACCTTTGGCCTTCCCAACACAGATCCATAAAACAGACTGTTATGAGTCCTTATCGTGAGCTCTTAGATTTCCAGTTGGATTTGTGGGATGCATTGTCATGGGCTCTGGGTCTTTAGCTGGACTTACGCAGGACATTGCTATGGGATCCAGGCCCTTGGCTGAATATTCTGGGTCTTTAGTGTTATGGACAGATTTTCCTGCACTTTCTTGTGTTTAACTCTGGGTGACCATCATAAAACAGTATTATAAATTCTGTATGCTGTATGCAGTTGTTCTCCTTGTAACCCCTGACTACAACAGAAATTTGGTACCAGAGAGTGGGGTCACTGCTGTGACTAACCTGACCGTGTGATTCAAAAGCCTTTGGAAATGGCTTGTGGGAAGAGTTTGGAAAAGTTCGGAGATGTCACCTGAAAGAGTGGTGCTAGAACAGCTTAGGCTGTTTCGTATGGGAGATTCTGGTCAGAGCTCCGAAGACCAGAAAGCTTACAGAAAGCCTGCTGGTAAAAACCAGGCTCGGGAGATTTCTGCTAGGAAGGAGGACTGCATTGGTTGTTGGACTCCACACGATGTGTGTTACGGCCTGGCAGAAAGTTGGTCTGCATTCTGCTCATGCCCAGAGACTTTGCCTGAGACTGAGATTAAGGATGATTAATCTGACAAAAGAAATTTCAAGGCAGTCAAATGTTGAGGCCATGGCATGGCTATTGTTGGGGGCTTTTAGCCAGATTTATGTTGTGAATCAAGAGCAAAGAGCCCAGCATGGTGATTAAAATGTTGTGAGTTTGGCCAGAAAGCTGTGGACTGTAGATTAGAGCTGAGACCTTGATTGCTGAGAAGGAACAGAGAAATAAAAAAAATGGCCTGGGGCATCCCAGGTAGCAGCAGCCAGCAAAGGTGAGAGAGTTTGCTTAGAGGAAAAAGCCGCAGAGCACCATGTTTCAGAGTGGTGATGGAGGCCACTGGAGATTCCAAAATGGCGGTGGCCACACCAGGTTCCAGAATGGTGGCAGCATAGAGAAGCTGTCCTAACAGTCAGGTTCAGAGAGCTCAGTGATCCAGGCATTTGACCCCTACAGCCGAGAGAGGAAAGCCTGGCTACTGCTCCAGCTGGCAGCAGACCTTGGCAGCATCCACACTGCTGGTTTTAAGTGCAAGGAAAATGCACTAGTTCTGAGGTTAAGGCCTGGGAGGCCAGGAAGTGTGCCCCTCAGAGGGCATTATGTAAATCTGCAAGTGTGAAGCCAGGGGTGCAGTGGAAAACCCAGAAGTTTGGAAAAGCCAGGAATGTGGATCGTCCAAGAAAAGCTGCAAGAATTGAACAGAATGGGCTTAAGAGGGAAGCTATTTAAGTTAAAACCCCTGGAAGTACCGTGGGGGTGGAGTCATTCAAGCCTTTTGGGGCTTACAGATGCTGAGGGTAGAATTCCAGGACTTAATGTTTGCCCTGCTGGATTTTGGACTTGCTTTGGTTCCAGTGCTTTGTATTCCCCTGTGTGTAACTTTTGGAATGATAATATCTATCTTGTGCCTTTGCATTTTGGAAGTGTTTAACATGTTTTCATTTGTACAGGGGGTTACAGTTAAGAGTTTGCCATAGATATTGGAGGAGACTTGGGACTTGGACTTTTCAGCAATGCTGAAACTGTTAGGACTATGGCAACTCTTAGAAATGGACTAAATGTCTTTTGTATAAAGGATGTACATGAGTCCTTGGGGGGGCCAGGGGTGGAATGTTATGGGTGTGGTCCTGTGTCCCCCAACAAAGCCTCATGTAATCATGGACTCGGCTCAGTCTGGCATTTGTGATTGGTTTGTTGTCTGGCACTGATGTGAGTGTTGCACCTGCCCAGGGGTGGAGCCGACACACAGTTTAAGGGTGAGAGGAAGGCGCATTTTCTCTCTCTTGCTGGTTGGCCTTGCTGTTGCAGTGGCCGTGAAGGGCAGCTGCACCATGCCACGCTGCCTTGGAGCCTACAGAGTACGGACTGAAACCCCCAAGAACTGTAAGAAATAAACCTTTTCTTTCCTAATTTTGGTCGTCAGGTATTCTGTCTCAGCAACAAGAGAAAAATAACTAAGACACCTCAGTACTGTATTTAAGATTACCTACTCACTCCAAACAAAAGGGATCTCTTTTTGTGCCCCCTCTACCCTTAATCGGTGTTTATATTGCTAGTGCTCAGCTTATGGGATTTGTCTGTTTACCTGTTTGTCTGCTTGTATAACTAAACTCTTGAGGTTTGAGGCAGTCTTACTCATCTTCCAGTTTTCCTGCAGTAAAAGTGGATGAAAACAGGAATCAATTGTAGAATTGACTTGAAAATCGGTGTGAACAGTTAAAAAGTGCTATATTAAACCTTGGAGGAATAAAATTTTAAAAGTCCCAAGCAGACTGGGTGTGGTGGTGCATGACTATAATCCCAGCACTTGGGAGGCTGAGGCAGGAGGATTGTTTCAAGTTCAGGGCCAGCCTATGCTACATAGTAAGTTGAATGAAAACTAGTCTGAATTACAGTGCAAGACCTTGTCTCCAAAAAATAGTCCCAAGCAATCTCAGTAATTTAGATCCAGATTTAATCATCTAAAGAATCATTTGTTTATATGCCAACTTTTAGATTAAAAGTGAATGATAGCAAGCATTGATGAATTGCCCGTGTGTTGCTTCCTACAGGTCGATAGGCAGCAGTTTGAAGAAACTGTGCGAACTCTGAATAACCTTTATGCGGAAGCAGAGAAGCTCGGGGGCCAGTCCTATCTCGAAGGCTGTTTGGCTTGCTTAACAGCGTACACCATCTTCTTATGCATGGAAACCCATTATGAGAAGGTGAGGAAGGCCGTGTTTGTTGTTGTAAAGAAGATGAACTTACTATGCACGTGCATTTACATGGTGACAAGTGCCATTATCTTAAAGGGGCATTTATAATGATAATTTCAGGGCCAGGGATATAGCTCAGCAGCACAAGCACCTGCCTGGCAAGTGCAAGGTCCTGAGTTCAATTCCTGGTACCAAAAAAATATATATTTTTAATAATAATTCCAATTTTGTTGTTGCTCCTAGGCCAAAACACTTAGGGTTAATTCCTGAGTGTTTTGGAAACAGGTCAGAATTGGAATGTCTACTTGAATTGACGTGTCTGTGCTAAGATCAGGTACACTTCAGACCAGCATAGAAAATCTGTATTCATTCTCATTCTTTCCAGCTCTTGTGAATTCTTTTATTTCATTTTCCCAAATTTCTATCTTTAGTCCTATCCTTGAACTCAGTTCTTGTCTTCTGTTCCCAACTCCCTGCCAAATCCGTAGTGGCTGGCTTTGTAATTTAAGGTTCCCAGAATTCAAACCTCCCACCTCCACAGCTTTGTGCACCAGCACTCTGTCCTGTCAGGGCCGTCGTAGGCGTGAGGGATGAAGAGGGAAAATGGACTCAGTCATCGAACGCTGGAGTACCTTGCATTTTCCCATGCATTAACTTTGCATGATTTCCTCTCTCACTATGCTTACCTGTCCCTTTCCTGTCTCTCCTAGACTAATGAAATTTTCTCTTGGCCTCTCTCTTTCCTCCCTCTCTTTTGCATTCCCATTCTGTCTGTTGGTCTTTATAAAACATAACCTTTCTTCCCGTACACGACTGCCAAGTCCGAGAGCTTCCGGTCTCCCCAAGTGCTGCTCCTGGGTCAGGTTCGGCTCACCTTCCCAGCTCCTCCGCCCTCCCAGCCTTCCTTCACTCCCTCCCCAGTCACCGGAGATGCCCTCCATGGTTTTCTGCACCTGAAATGACTTTCCTCCCATGTTTCCTCCCATGATACGATGAGGCCCTTATTCCCCACGCCCATTTACCTTCTTAACACTTCTGCTCAGAAGTCTTCCTTTTTGTGTCTCACAACATGTGACTCATATCTGTTTTCTGGTGTTCTGCCTTGAAATATAGCAGTTTATGATCTTATTTCACCTTCTGTATATTGTTTTTGGATCAAGGACAGTGCCATAGCCTTTTTTGTATACCCTTTAATGGCTTAGACCATGCTTTGGGTACGTTAGGCACTCATTAATGTATGGGTGCATGTTACATAAACGACTTCCAGTTAATGTATGACTTTCGCTGACGTATGAATGCATGCTACATAAATGACTTTCAGTTAATCATCACAGTAAACCCCAATTGTATCTTTAAATTCCAACAGTGTTTAGAAAATGAAACCCTGTAAGAATATCTCCATTATACCCCACCTGATAGAAATATCCCTGTGATTGTTTTACACTCCATGTAGTGGAGAGCAGATACAGTTGCTGCTAAAATACTTCGAGCCCCTGACTGCAAATGGTGTATTCTTTTTTATCCCCAACAGTAAATCTCTTCATGACTTGTATTATTCACTAGCATCTGAACATACGCTCTGTGGTCTTAGCTATAATTCTGTTGTGTAAAAAGATTTAAATAACTTAAGTTTATTTAAATTATTTGTTAAATAACTAGTAGTTTATATACTTTGTATCACATACAGTGCTTTTATTCCTGTTTAACTTTCAAAATCAGAACTTACCCAGAATTAATATCTGCCTTCAATTTATGTTTAGTCTTATTATCTCTTTATGGTGAAGGGTCAGAGGATTCATTCATTTGATAAAGATTTATTAAATTCTTACTGTGTGCTAAGCAGGGAAACAAGTCCTCAGAAGTCCAGGCAAAAAGGTGGTAATAACTTGGACTAGGGACAGAGCAGTATAGGTGGAAGGAAGAAAAGGACATCAAAGGATACGTTGCCAGTAGTACTACTGTGCCAGGACACAAGGAGGAGCTGAAACAGGAGCAGAGGAAAGGCCAGATTCATCTGCAGTAAAACATGGCCATCCAGGATGGCCATTCAAAGAAGGTTATGGCATTGCCAGTTATGATTTATATATATAATATATGTGCTGACAATGATAGATTGTGTCCTACTGCCATAAGTCGTAAAAAGAATTAGTAAGTGCATGCTAGCCAACACATTCATCTCTGAGTTCTCTCAACTGTAAAGTGAATCTTAGAGTTTAACATATTGCCTCACATATGGTAAATAATAAACATTTTTAATAGAGTTTGAAATGAAGTTAGTATCTGTGTAAATTTTAATAAGATATTTGTGAACTCATGTGTACTGTGTTTTTATTTCCAGTATAAGTAATATTTTTAGACATGTGCTGGTCTATTTAGGTCCTAAAGTACTTAGCAGATCTCTGCTGTGTGCTGATTCATGCCTGTAATCCCAGTACTTGGGAGGCTGAAGCAAAAGGATTATAAATTTGGGCTCCATTAAAAGTTCAAAGCCAGCCTGGACTACATCATAAGAAGCTGCCTCAAAAACGAACAACAAACACTTAACAATTGTCAGTTAAGATTCTTTCCATTATATATCTTAGAAGATGATTCTGGTGTCAGATACAGTGGAAATTGGTTCATTCTGGTATGTGTTTGTTGTGGCTGATACATTGTGTCAACTCAAGAAGTTTAGAAATTTAAGTGACTCAGCAGGGTCCCAGGGTAGTCAGGTTGTAAGCATCCTCATCCTGTGCAAGAGGAAGGCAGGAGGCTGGTGTGAGTGCTCCTGGTGGGGGAGTCGCCTGCGTACAGTACGGGGGGAGGAGAGGCTTGCGCTCCTCCCTTTTGCTGTCTTTTGCCGCCTTTGAACTGTTGCCCCAGTGCCATGCCACCCTGCCTTGGAGCCAGCTGATTATGGACTGAAACCTCCACAAACTGTGAGCTAAATAAACCTTGCCTTCCTTAATTTTGGGTGTCAGATATTTTATCTCAGCAACAAGAGAAAAGTAACTAAGATGGTGTTTTAATTGGAGTTGTGGACAGTATATAAGGCACAACTTTATAGGTCTGATCAAGGTCTTTTTTTATAGAGCAAGATTATAAAGCAAATAAAGATCAAATAAAATTAATCAAGACTTAAGGCATGGCCACATTTTTTAAATAGATGATTCTTTTTTTAAGAAATTGGACATGAATAACTAGCTCATGCAAAGTTAATGACTGGAATAATTAAGGTATAACATACCTACACTTTTAAAAGAAAACTTTTTAAACATTTGTTTGTATTTTTGATGACAAATGTACAAGAACAGTTCTGTTTTCTCTAGTTTGCCCCCTCAGAATTTCTGTGCTATTCATTTCTTAATGAAAGGGCAGGGTTGAGTCATTTAGTCTATTGTTTTAACACCAAAACTCCTCTACAAACAGTAACCCAAATATAATAGTGCTTAGAGTTTGTCATGTGTGTTCAATTTTTGAAATTATAAATAGGCCTTTTAAAGCTTGCTAGCACAATCATGTATTTTGTTTCTTATAATATGCTATTTATTGATTTAAAATGAAAATAAAGACCTCAGTGTTATTTCTCTGTTGTTGCCATTAGGGAACAAATGAGCTTGTGGAAGATTCTCCTCCTCTCACTGCCTTGTTGGTCAGCAGAAAGCATTCCTTCTGCCTGTGTGCTATAATCTGCAAAATGAAGTTAGGAGGCTACTTGAGCATTTCCTGAAAATGCCGAGGTTCGGACATTCTCACCGCACCTCGCCCAGGCTGCTTCCTGGAAAGCCTAACGGGCTGACATGAGTTTAATATTCTCAACCACAGTCGTCCTTTCAGAGGTTCAGTGGCGTTTCATTTTGTAAACATAAAAATTCAACTTATATTGAGTTAAAGAAAAGCACGATTTTGTTAATACTGCAGGAATTTTCCTCCATAATGGTGAGAATAGACTGTGGGCACGGGCTGCACAGGATGGAAGGGCGCTGCCCGCCGTGCGCGGGAGTCGCACACTTTACTCATACGGATGGGTTTCATTTGCTAAGGAGAGGAAGCCTGAAAAGCACTTGTTTGGGATAGTGCTGCCTTCACCAAAGGACTAGAGCATTTGGAGCTTGTGCACAAATAAAACCAGTACTTTTTCTTTCTGAACTGATAGCCAGGTGCACATGAATATTACTACAGTTTAATGAAACCTTGTCCAACGAAGTCAGCGCTTGAATCAAATAAAGCAGTGCTATTTCCTTGGTAGTACTCTGCACTCAGGAGAGGAGGAAAGCTGTTCTGAAGGAGTCTTTTCTTCAAAACCAGCCATGTGAACACTTTTCTGAGTGTCCCCTCCAGTATTAATGGGCGGGGTGAAGGGAGACTGGGTCTCCGGTTTCTGATTCTGACTCTCAGCTGTGCTGAGAGGGAATTTGGAGAGCAGATTGAGAGTCCTGGATTGGACATCTTCATAGGCTGCTTCCTTCTCATTTCTTTATGATGACTGACAAGCTCTGATAGAAAGACAGTGCCTACAGGGTGGTTTTTTCTTTTCTTTTTTTCCTCATAATGACCAAACACAGCTCAAATTCTTTGGCGAGCTGAAAATGAGAGAGATATGCATTGCATAAGGCAATTAGATAGGAAAAAAATCTTTAGTAATAGTTTTACTAAATCAAAAGCAATGCAATTGCCTCCAGGGCTGGGAGCCCCTTGTGTCAGGCTCATCCTGCTTTTATTCATTCAGAGGGGTAGAAGCAATTCAAGTAAGGCGAGACTCGTCTGCCTTCCTTTCCCCGTTAGCACCGCCAGGTAAACAGCCTGGTCTCAGCTGTTACTGACTCCCCTAGAACCAGCAACAGCCATCATCTTCACCTGTTGCTTTTCTCCTTGGTTCTCCCAGAGGAGGCTAATTAGGCCTCAGTTTGGGCCTCTGGTTTCCTCCAACAAATATGTAAGTTCTAAATTCTAAAACCACTTACACTGAAGCATCTAAATTGCAACATCCATATTTGTTAGTTTGACCTGGCACATTATATACATGCATACTTAAATCATTGCTTTTAACTCCAGCTTTATTTTTATAATTATTTTTCCCCTTTATGTTGCAATCACATTTTTTACTTTATCATTTGCTGATAGTGGGAATTTAAGGAAATATACAGTAAGTTTTTTGTTTTTTGTTTTTTGTTTTTTTTTTGTGGCACCGGGGATTGAACTCATAACCTTGTGTCTGCCAGACAGGCACTTAAGCCACTGAGCCAAACTCCCAGCCCTAGCTTTTGAGGCAGGGTCACACTATGTAGCCCAAGCCAGCCTTGAACTCACAACGCTCCACCTACCTCAGCCTCCTGAGTGCTGGGATTAAAGGTGTGCGCCACCACGCCCGGCTAATATACAGTAATTTAAAGAACTAGATCAAAGCCTCTGTGAACATTAGACCCAGAAAAAGTTAGGGTGACTTTGAACCTGAAATAAAACATTTAACTGTTTGATTTTGGATAAAGGTATTAAGATTTATTTTCTTTTCACTTATCTGTCTCAGAATTGCCCTTATTAAAGTTAGAGATCTGGTTATTTCCAGAAGTTCCTTTGTATCCTCTGGTTTTTGTCTGCATTTGCTTTGACTTTTACAAGCTTAATACTAAATGTATAAATTGAGGTTCCTGTCTAGAAAACAAACCAGCTACAGAATAGCAGTTACACACAAACATGGAAATGATATAGACCACTCATGATCAAAAACTCCAGGGCACCTAACATATACAAGGCTTTACAAAGAAATAAGGTTTCCACTTTTAAAATGACCGGGCACCCTTTTGTTACAGGCCAACCTTACAGCATTACTTAAAATGAATGAAAATGTACAAAGGAGATGGTAGCTGTTAAGTGTTAAAAGAGAAGGCCAAGCAGTTGCCTCGCTGTTAGCAAAGTCACACTCACACTTTACGAGGAGTGAAAGGGGAGTGTTACTGTCCACTGTGTGCCTGAGTCCTTCCCGTGTCCAGGCGGAGTGGGGGTCTCGCCCTGCGTTTGTTTCTGCGGGTGTTTACACTGCGTTGAGGACGCTGAGGAGCCCGTCGCCCTGTCCTGTGTGCAGGCACTAGTGAGCGAGCCAGGCGCGGCTCTGGCCTGCCTTACGGATGCCCGTGTGACTTGCCTTAAAGTCTAACTCCGCCTGCTACATAGCTTCAGAGACAGCTGATACTTCAAGGAAAATCTAATGAAGCATTGACGAAGCTGTGTTTCTTTCTGCCAGGTTCTGAAGAAGGTCTCCAAGTATATCCAAGAACAGAATGAGAAGATATATGCTCCCCAAGGCCTCCTCCTAACAGACCCCATTGAGAGAGGACTTCGAGTTGTATCTTTTTTAGTCCAGATCATACACTCTGATTGCTAAGTTAAAAAACATTTTTGATACTGTTTGGCATTGACTAGGGAGAATGTAACTGCCATCTCTTGTATGTGGCTTGGGAAGTTTCTGTGTGAATTTCTGCCTGCCGTAAGGGTCGGTCTCCTGGCGTTCTTTCTTCCTCAAAGCCCGTTTCTGTCTTTTGCACTGTGCAGAACTCTGGTATTCTGGTTACCGTCTGTCTTGGTGTTCTGAGGGCATCGTGCAGTAACGATGGGGTTGCGTGAGTCATGCACTTCAGCTGCAGAGACTGAGCCTGCAGTGCCTTTGAGATGTATAAACACAGTAGTCATCCAGCGGAATTGCAGCTCCAGGTTCACCTGACTCGCGGATACCAGTTACAGCCGCCAGATGTGTAATTTCATTACCTTTGACGCACTGTGCATGTTTTTAGAGGCAGTGAGCTCCGAAAGTAACTATGCAATTTGGTAAATAAAATTGCCCAAATAAGACTAATTTAGCTTGGTAACTGAAGTAATGGGTAAATAATTTTTTTTAATCTAGGCTGCATAATCCCTGACCTTCCAGCTGATAATTCATCAGTTTTATCATTTGCTCTGTAGCAAATAATTCTTAAAACTTTTAGGGGTCATACGTGAATTCTCTTCCAAGAAAAGGTTTTCACATCACTTCAGAGCATTTTTGAATCCCTGAATTAATTACCTCCATTATTTGTCAATTAAGAACCCCCTAGCTCTGCCCATAAAGCGTTCTTTTCAGATTATTCTTTTTTAATTAACATTTGAAAAGGAATTACATATGAAATACTATGAGTAATTATATTTATTAAAATAGCAAAGTAGAGAAAGCATGATTAACATAAGTAGGAAGAAGTTTCAATTAAAAATAAGCAAAGGCTGTGCAGAACATGCCCATCACCTTGCCACAGTCCTCTTTCTGTGTTGTGTTCCATGCTGTATTGTCTTAACAGTCATGTTGTGTAGATTGAAATTACCATTTATGAAGACAGAGGCATGAGCAGTGGAAGATAAACCATCGATTTCAAGGTAAGTATTAAATCATTTGGCTTAGATGCAGCTTTTGGAAATCTGAAGTATGCATGATTCTTCCCTGTGTGGTAAATAAGTCATTAAATCATGCAGCTAAGTAGTGTTACATTTGTTGTGTTAGCTTAATTAAGCTAGCTATCTGAAGTGTGCACATAACCCAAGTTCTCTTCAGTAGTACAATTTAAGGCCCCTTTCCCCCTATTATACCATACTTAAGTGCCCTCAGAATGCTGTAGAAGAAACTTTACCTCATGGGTAGAACCAAATATTTCTCTCCTTTGTTTGGAATGTTAATTTTCGTGTACGTCCAGATAAAATTCTTTGGTGAGAAACAAATTAGAAGCTGGATGTGGTGGTGCACGCCTTTAATGCCAGCACTCGGGAGGCGTTGTGAGTTCGAGGCCCGCTTGGGCTACAATGGGAGCTCAAGGCTGGCCTGAGCTACATAGTGCGACCCTGCCTCAAAAAACTAGGGTCGGGAGTTTGGCTCAGTGGCTTAAGCACCTGTCTGGCAGGCGTGAGGCTGTGTGTTTGATCCCCGGTGCTGCAAAAAAAAAAAAAAAAAAAAAAAAGGAAAGAAACAGATAATACTTCTGAGAATCTGCAGGCAGAGTCATGTTGAGTTCTTAATTGTATTTGTCTAGCCTTCTAAGGGACAGAAAGTGGTACTTCACCATTTCTGCCAATTTCATGTTCTTAATTTATATACTCTTGTCTTGGTTTGCAGATGGCTATTACTAATTACCAAGCAGCACAGACACAAAATGTACCAACCAGATACAGTCCTCTCTAAGGCAACAGTGGTAACAGTTACTGTTTCAGGAGCACCTACTATGCGGTGTGTATTGCACTAGCAGTGCTTCTAATCTCACAGGAACCCTGCAGAGTATTTTCCCTGTTTTACAGATGAGCAAACTGAGTTACAGATAGGTGGAGTGTCAAGGTCATACAGTTAACAAATCCTGGAATACGGACCTGAGCCTGATATCCCCACAAGGCTTCTTACTACACCCTCGTCCCTCTGCACAGCAGGAATACAGTTCCTTGGAGTATTCTCAGAGTTTATCCTCTTGTTTTCCCTTTCAGTAGCTTTTTAAAAATACATTTTGACTGCTCCTGTTCCATTTATTAAATCCTACAAATCACCCCGTGTTCCGAAACTGCCTTCCGTTCGCATTAATCACCTGAGTCCTGAAAGCCCGGGATCTAAGTAATCACGCCCTTGCCATGTGCTTTATCTCTTAAGGAGGCTTTGTTTTGGAACACAGAGTGCTGCTTGTCCATGCAAGTGCATTTCTCATGTACGATTTCCAAACCGGTATTTCTCAAGCGAGCCCAGGAACTTTCTGTGTGGTTTTTGTTAGGAGCCATTGGAGTCGTTTGTTTGGTCACTTGCAGCTGCGTTGACTCGGCACAGCCCATTTGTCATGGTTCGTTTTGCAGCTCTTACTGCTTAATGGGATGTTTTTCTGAGGGGGTGTGGGGTTTTGAGCAATTACACGCCAGAGGTTCATCTATCAATAGTCAAACAACCGGGAAATTTTGAAATGGGAAAGATTTACATTAGGAACTTCTGGATAGTTTCACAAATGCAAATATTTTTGTTGAACACAATTTAGTTTGCAGAGTTATGTGTTCCTTAGTCCCGGGACCCAGTGTGGGCTGAGACCTTGGAGTACAGAGAACTGGAAGAATAATTTATTCAGTTCAGCCGTTTTTAAGTCTGTAAAGTATCTGCAGGTGGAAGTGTCATATGGACATGGAATGGAGAATCTAACAGAAGAATACACTTAATCGTGGGCTTGGCCTTTGTTTTCGTTTTATCTTGTTTTTCCTTGTGATGGCAGAAACTGATTCTGGGGCCTTGTGCATGCTAGGCAAGTACTGTACCACTGAGCTACACCTCCAGCATATGGCTTGTTTGTTTGTGTGTTCGAGACAGAGTCTGGGGTCTTGTTACAAAGTTCAAGCCTTGAACTCACTATGTAACTCAAACTGGCCTCAAACTTGTGGAGCTCCTCCTGCCTCAGCCTCCCAAGTGCTGGGATTACAGGCGTGTGCCACCGTACCCAGCTATGGCCTTTATTTTTAAAAAGAGCTTTAAACACATTTTGCTCTTTTTAGTTTTTAATATCATGTAAGTATCTATTATTAGATACACTGACTTTCTCTGGATTAAGATTGTCTATATAAAAATGAAATACAGTTTTCTATCACAGTAACTTAGGAATGATAAAAGCACCGGTACCTTAGTTCATGAACTGAATTTCCACGGCTCTAGTTGGAAGCAGTTAGACGAGACCTGAATCAAGGTCAGTAGTTAGGGCCTGCGTGGCTCTTGGGGAAGTCTGGCTTGGGCGGCGAGCAGAGCCCTGGAGAGAGTTCAGTCCCTGAGCCGCAGCACCGCTTCGTCTAACACTGGTCCAGCGCCATGTAAATCACTCATTTTATCACCATGGCGACCCTGCAAGTGTGCTCCCCCGTTTCCAGGTGGCAAAGCTGCCGCACAGAGCTCGTCACGCTGGTCCGTTGGGCCGCGGGGAGGGAGCAGCCAGGGCGGCGCAGCCCCACAGCGGACGCTCGCCCCGTGCTCTGCCGCCTTTCGTGACACGGTTGCCCGGAACCTAAATGTGCAGGGCTCGGTTTCTGAGCTGCGTAGTGGTATAGACAAGCCACACATGGTCGAGTATGTGGTCAGGTAGAAGCGTGGGTTAAGGGGGCGTAACCTGCATTGTGTGACCTTGTGTCAGTTGCTGTGAGAAAGGTGATTTCAGCAGTTATTTTCTGCATGGATTTCTAACACCTTTCCTCTTCCTAAATGTAGATGCCACACCTCCCGCTGGGACCCTCGTCTGTCCGCTGACCGATCACAGAGTGTCCCTGCCTCCTCTCCGAGCGTCATTCCTTTGTATCTGCTGCCAGAGCCATGGTGCCATTTACTCCAAGGACTAACTTTCTAAAATTCCATACCCGGGGTGACCTCTAGTCGCTCAGCATCCACTTTGTGTCTCCCAATTGTGTAGGACTCTAATCTTCTGGTGAGTTTCTGAGGAAACACAATGAAGCATTTCACTTTTTAAATTTAGAGCCACTTAGTAAAAAATGCAGTTGGTCACCCAGTGCAGTTGTATTTCTTCCCTGCCACCAGTGCCACTTTATTTCTTGGCCCCTTTTCCCAGGTGGCTGGGTTTTTTTGTTTGTTTGTTTGTTTTGGTACCAGAGATTGAACTCATGGCCTTGTGCTTGCCAGGCAGGCGCTTTTGCTGCTGAGCTAAATCCCTGGCTCCCAGGTGGCTTTTGACTTCAAGTCCAGTCTTAGCCAGTGTTCAGTCCGATTCCCCCAAGCTAATAAATGCTTTCTTCCAGGTGGGCTTAGGTGTGTCTATGGTTTCCTAGCCCAGATCTCAAAGAATGACTCATTTTGCTATGATTCAAATCCTAAAGTTGATTTCTGCTCTTCAGTTTGTCAAACTGAGTCCCATTGAAGAAAATAATGTATAATGTGATTTGTCTCATTATAGCAACTATTCCTAATTAAAGCAGTGTTTAATGTAATTCTCAGTTAATTTCTTTGGAGACTTTTATATTATTGCATTACCTTGAATATCAAGAAGATATGGTCTGTGTTACTTGTTCATTATACAAATAAGTAAGCACAATAAAGTGGATGCTAAACCATCAAACACATGTCTTTCCTGTGTCCCTGAGTGTGTAATAAGCAAGTGTAATACATATTGTAACTATAGTTTTGTTATAACTGTAACTTATGAGGGAAAAATTTGATAGTAATATACTGTATATTGCTAATTTTTAACCCCACTGGCAAACATTATGATACAGACTCCTCATATACAGTATTCAGTGCACAGAAATCTTACGATTGGTTGAAGTTGAGTGACTCACACGTTAAACCCTCCGTCTGAGTCTGTATTTCTAGCTCCTGTCTGTGTGTTCTTAGCATTAGGTTTCTGATGCCCATCATTCTTGGGGGTTTGAGAGCACTGTATTTGAGAGAAAGTTAAGAAATATATTAGGAAAGAGTGAAGCAGTTAAAAGTTTTATTTTCAGAGATATTGTAGGTGCTAATACTGGATTTAACCTTCAGATTTAATTTCTTTTCTGGATCTGGTAGTTAGTAAATCCCATAGGTCTGTGTAATATTTTAATTGTATAAAACTCCTTTATTACTTTATAGCCTGTCACAGCGTGTCTATCTGCCTTTTAAACCTGTTGCAATAACTTTGCTGAAATATTAACACATTAGTAAAACTTTTCTTAAACAAATTGTCTCTGTGTCTTATTTGGTGTGGTTTAGTAGAGTAATAAAATTTGGCAGATAGTACTTGAATCACTGGTACAGTATAGATTCATATTTTTTAACAAATCTTACATTTATATAGTAGCTCACACCTTTCAGTTGTTTACATACTTTAAGCAAATATGGTCTCATAATAAAAATCAAATAAGCTGGGTGAGGTGGCATGCACGTCTAGTCCCAGCACTTGGAAGGCTGAGAAAGGAGAATTGTTGCAAATTTGAGGCCAGCCTGGGCTACACAGTGACTTCAAGGCCAGCCCAGAATACCTAGCAAGACCTGTCTCACCAACAACAAAATCAAGAAATAGTGCTACTAGTGAAAAAACTGTACATAAAGAATGCCAGTGTTTAGGAAAAATGTGTCACCGTTTTTATTACTATCTTGGTTCATTTGATGAATTTTTTTAAATGAGGTAGATTTGGACAGTTTATAAGGTCGTTTTCTTTTGTGAGCTTATTTTCCCTTATCAAATTCTCAGCCTAGCTTTGCCAGTGAACGGCTAATGAACCACCTGTGTGGCCACATACTCGCTGGTGCCCCTCCGGGTGGCGTCCAAGCAAACTGCCCAGGAGCCGAGAAGCCCGAGTGTTGCAAAAGGAAATAATTTTGTAAATCAGGTACTATCAGGTTTGGGGTTTCTGGTTCGTCTCCTCACTTAGAGACGGGCCGCCCTGTGTTGTCCAGGCTGGCCGCAGGCTCCTGCGCTCAGGTCCGCTAAGCTCGGCCTCCCAAGCAGCTGGTGCTGCCTCGCTGCGCTTGGCTTTGTTTTTTTTTTTAATAGTATTCAAGCAATTTAGTTAGTACTTACTGTCCCTAGTAACAATTTATTAAACTTTGTCCTGTCAGTTTTACCTTGGGAGTAGACTCTTAAATCCTGCGGTTCACCGATCACCGTGCCTTTGAAGTTTTTCACTTACAGAAGCTCCTTCAGCCTACACGGTGCCCCCTGCGACCGACCGTACCGGCCGCGCGCTGCGGCGCAGACTGCTTTTCCTGCTCTCCTAGGTGTGCCGCCTCACCGCCTGCCCGCTCGCTCGTCTTGTCCAGCTCGTTCAGGACAAGGCCTGGGCGGACCTCGGGCACACAGCCTCGGAGAGCCCGCCCGCCGGCCGGGAGGGAGGGAGGGAGGGGAGCGGCCGGGCGGCCGCGGAGGAAGCGGCGGCCGCGGGCGCAGTGCAGCGGCCGGGCTCCCGGGGCGCCCTCGCGGCGCAGGCCAGAGGCTGCCAGGGAGGCCGGCCAGTTCCGCGTGCGCGGCCTGGGGCTCCGGGCCTTGGCCCGGCGCTTTGCCTCGCTGTGGAGGGGTGGCCGGCGGTGACTCGGCCTCCGGTCCGAGCTGCCTGCGCCCCGCGCGCTGAGAATCCCGTCTGCGCCAGGCGCTGAGGCGGCCGCGTGCCGGGAGCATCCGTGCCTCGCCCTCCCGTCCGAGAAGGCCTGGAAGCCCTCCCCGCGTCTCCTGCCTGAAACTCAGTGTTTGCACAGGTGCCAGCCAGTGAGGGTCAGCTCCACGGGCCGTGCGCGTGCAGTAGAGCTGCACCCGGTCCACAGCAGACCTAGCCTTGTGCGCGGAACTTTGTAAGAGTTTTCCCTGTTATAAATACGGAGCGCGGGGCGGGGTGGGGGTCCTACCTCTACTGCATTAAAGTCATTACCAAAGCTTTTGTTGTCAGGTAACCATGAGGGTCTTGGTCTCTCAGATCGCTGGATTGGGCCCGGGCTCCACCCTAGAGGGCCGGGTATGGAGAATTCCAAGGAAAAGACAGGAGGCGCCGGTGCGGCTCGCCTCGCCAGAGCTACCTGGTGGTACAGTCGGGCCACACGGAGGATGCTGCTGCGACTCAGAGGGCTGCACCCTTCTGCCCTTGGAGGACCTGAGACCTGGTCTCTCGCCATAGACCCCTGGCTGTGCCCTGAGGAGCACCCTATGGGCCCCACAGCGTTGCCATTAGGCCTTATCGTTACAAATTGGGGACAGTTCTCACCCTGACAGTCTGAAAAAAGCACAGTTATCTTCTATTGCAATATTATTTGGGTCTAGGAAATGGTACGAGATGGGTACATAATGGCAGTCCACACTACAATACTACTCTTAAATCTTTCCTGCAAAAGGCAAGGAAAGTGATGTGAAATCCCTTATGTTCAGACTTTTATGAGGATGTCTGAAAAGGTCCAAGAACCAAGGTACTGGGAGATCCCTCCCCGGAAGAGGGGACTGATGCCGCTGACGACCCGTCCTTGGCTGTCCGCCTGCTTAATGAGAAGGACTGCCCTGGATGGTCCCCTCAGCCTCACCTCCTCATAATCCTCAGGCCAGGTAAATCGGCCCTGTTCTCTTCAAGTGACTCCAGCTCCCCCGAGAGGCCCAGTGTTCCAAGCCCCTCCTCGTGCCCCTCGGGTAGCTTGCCGGCCTGCAGGGCATACACAGAGCGGCGCTTCTCCGCCTGCCCACAGCTCTTCCTGCCCCTGAGACAGTTCCCAGGAGCAGAGGGGACGACTTGTCCAGATTCCTTTTTCAGTGGCTGACCAGCAATGCAAAAAACTGGCCAGTTGTCGTCAGAAGATCATAGTAAGTTTGCAGATGGGCACCCAGGCCCCTAGGACCCCATTGCTAAACACAGCTTTTTCTGTGTTCAGCAGTTGGGACCCGGATGAGGGTGAAAGAAGACTGAGAAAGGCCAATGGCTGTCACAATGGGCAGTGCTCGAAGCACACCTAAGGGAAAGATGTCAGCACTGACCTCGTGGCCCTATACACTACTTTCCCAACCAGAGCAAGAGTTCCTGCTCCCAGGGCCTGAGGACTGACTCCCCACTCCCAGAGAGGAGCCAGGCCAGCCAGAATCTTCACCTCCCACTCTAATGAAGAGGACTGAAGAGGCCCAGGGCAACCTACAGTGCCCTATCCTCAGACAGGTCCATCTCTTAGGAGGACCCCAGTGACCCTGGGTCTCCTGGGATACAGACTGCTCCACCTGAATTACCTGATGAAAAAGCACCTTAAAAGAAGAAAGCTCTTGAGCCGGGCGTGGTAGCACAGGCCTTTAATCCCAGCACTCGGGAGGCTAAGGCAGGAGGATTGTTGTGAGTTTGAGACCAGCCTGGGCTACAAAGTGAGTTCAAGGCCAGCCTGAACTGCATAGTGAGACCCTGTCTCAAAAAACAGGGCCGGGGATTTAGCTCAGTGGCATAAGCGCCTGCCTGGCAGGCACGAGGTTGTAAATTCGATCCCTGGTACTAAAAAAAAGAAAGAAAGAAAGCCTCTGTGAACCTCTGGAAGACCTGAGGTTCCTCTTCAAAAAGCAAGGCTCCAATACTGCCCCAAGTGCAGATGGGTCACCCCAAGTGGCCCCTCATCCACCACAGCACACACGGACACTGCGCTAGGAGCCCTGCTTTTAGCTGGATCCACAGTGTGGGTATCTTGCTGGGGCTATGGTTCTCAGGTCCTTTCTCCTCCACAGGAAGCATGGAAATTCTAACTGCTAGGTTTGTCATAGTCCACCAAGAAACAGTCTGACCTGCCCCTTCTCATATTTGGGCTCTGCATCCTCAGCTAATAGTACAGTTTATCCACTCACGGCTTCAGATGTGATCCAGACAACAGCCCATGACTCTCCTGACAGTCACTAAGCTTCCTCCCACTGAACAGGCAGCTTGGTGGTTCTTTGTATGTAGACACTGACTCCCGTCTTTCTGCCTCTGACAGGGACCACCAGGAGCCACAACGCCCCTAGGTAGTCGCAGAGCACACAGTCCCCAGTTGGCAGAGCCTGCAAGCCCGTCCAGCTTGAAGTAGCTTTATGAAAACAGACCCCACACACACACTCCCTCAGCAACTCTTAAAGAATTATGGGAACTTGTGTCTCAGGGAAATGAGGCAGATTGGGCCTTAACCAGCCAGCTGGGCAAGCGGCCTGACCTGTTGATTAGAGTTCTAGGACACCTACAGAAAAAGAGAAACAGTTCTCAAGCCCTGCAGCTAGGACCAATCAGAAGGTGCTATATTCAGTTCTGATGTAAAATCAAGCAGGTTTTCAATAGGACAGCCTAGATCTGGTGTCAGAATAGGGAATACAAAAGATGTCAGCCACTGGCCGGGCAAGGTGGCACACGCCTGTAATCCCAGCACTCATGAAGCTGAGACAGGAGGATCGCCACAAGTTCGAGGCCAGCCTGAACAACACAGTGAGACTGTGTCTCGAAAAAGAGAAATAGTTACCTTGGACAGGGTCAAGCCTAAGGGTGAAGGTGGCTTCAGGGCCCCAGGTGCGACAGAGGCGTGCAGGGTTTTGGAAGGTGAGGAGGCTGGGAAGGAGGGAGAGACCACAGACCACTAGGAAAGAAGACGAAGTTCACGTAGTCCCTTCTGTCCTGGTCTTGACCTGTTCCGTTGGAAAGAAGACTGGGGCTTTCTTCTGTCGCCTGTTCAATGACAGGGCCTCCGGGACATTCCAAGATGGTGTGTGTCCTGTGTCCCACTTGGAAAGCGAGGCGATGACATTTCAGGGGTGATACAGCCTGCTGGTTTTGACCGAGGTTCGTAAGCTTTTTAAAGAGATGAGTGACAGCGCTAACCTTTACCAGTAAGTTTGCAGTTTATGTTGTTGCACCCCATGTACAAAAACACTTTTTCCTACAAATACTTTTTGGGGTGTGTGTTGCAAAAGGAATGTTTTATGATTTTTGCTTCAGTGATTTTAGAACAAATTAAAGGTCCTAAACTCTGAAGAAGAAGAAAGAGAAAGGAAAATGCCATGGCCATTGTGTATTCTGCAGTGAGTAAACAGCAGGAGTTTTCATTGACCAGAGCTAAATCTGGAGAGAAGAAAGAAATTAGGAATATAAAAATTACCTAGATTTTACCTTTGTGAGGGAGACCCAAACCTGTCCTGCGTTTTCAGTATCTCACTCACACATGAAGGTATTAGGTTTTACCACTGGCCAGAAAAATACATATTTGTGAACCAATACCTTTCTTTATGAGGCTAAAAGGAGACCTAAAGAACCTTCTTGACACCCTTAATCATACAGGATGTTGTCTGATATTCCTTCCCTTAGCGCAAATCTTCATTCAGAAAGACTGGGGGATTAAACTGCTCAACCAACACACACTCTAAACTTAATGCCTCCGTAGTGAGGCTACAAGTGTGAAGGAATTCTGATGAAGGAAACCATGAGAAACAGCTGGTGATTGAACAGGGAAAGGTGGTGATTTGAGAATGATGAGATTATAACAGCATCGTCCTCCAGAAAACTTCACAGGACTGCACAGAGACACAGCATTGTCTTATACCCTTGGTTACTTTAAAAATTAGTTTCCTTCTTATGAATGAATGTTCCTAGAGCTATTGTGATTGTTACAGACAGCTAAGATAGATAGAAATACTATAGGCAGTCAGACAGGGCTGGGCCCTCAAAGGAGCAAGCCAGCGCAGAAAGCCAACTGTGGGGGAAACAGACATCTCCCACTGTGGGCCAGACCACAAGACAAAAAGATAAATCAAATGTACCCACATACTTCCTAAGGATAAGCACCAGGAATTGATATTCTAAATAGGTCTCTATCACCCTGAGGAAGCCAGGAGTCACCATCCCAGCCCCTTACAGGAAGAGTCACTGTTCTGTCTGTACTGTATTTATGCCTGCTTGCTATGTGACTCGCTTCCCCATTTGTCCCTGATTTAATCAGTTTTACCAGTGCAGTTAATCTTACTGCTTGACCATAGTTTTGTCCCAACCCACCTTGCGAGTTCCCATGTTTTCCCCACCTTAGACCTGCCTTACTTTGTGGTTTTGCTCTGTAAAAGTCCCCAGAAAAGACAGAATCTTTGGCAACCCACTTGGGACCCCTTCTGTCTCTCTCAGATGGAAGCTTTCTTTCTCTCAGTAAATATATTGTGCTCTCAACCTCCGTTGTTCCTAAAATTCATTCTTCAATTTTAGAGAACACGAATTCATATGGGACATCTAGTAGGTTGGGAGTTTCGTTCCCCTATATCATGATGGTTGATTGATTGTGTCAATTTAAGTAAGACACACCCAATAATTGGCTCAGCATAATTCTAAATGTGAAAGACCCAGCCTGGGGAAGATTATCACCAGAATGGTACAAAAAGGGAAGAAGGAAGGACTGCTTCTGTGGCCTTCAGAGGAGCTCCAGTCTAAGCATTCACCTCAGGCGGCTCCTGGCTTCCAGTGCGCACTCTGCAGCCTCCAGGACTGATCCTCAGTCTCCTCGTGCAGACTCACGCAGGGCGCTACTCAGAGCTCCGGCGCCGCACTGGCTCCTTCGGGTCCCCAGTGCACAGACGGGCGTCTTCCACGCCTGACTGGGCGGCCATCGTAAGTCAGTCTTGTAAATTCTTATGTATTTGCATATCTTGTATTAAATGTTTTCTCTAGTAAGCACTGGCTGATACAGCTATCGACAAACATTTTAGCTGTTCGCATTTGCTGTGGCTGCAGTAGATATTGTGAAGGAAAATGAGGTAATTCAGCGTGAGACTGTCTAAGGTGGAACCAGGGGACTCTGAGCAGGTTGCGCTTCACTGGTAGACCGCACAGTATCCCCATAGACTTGGACAAACCGAAGTCAGCATCCTGCTTCACTGAACAATCAGAATGAGTCTTCCAATTGGGGTTTCTGCCCAGCCAGTGAACTACCTCCAAAAACAAATTTTTGTGGGAATCTCTTATTTAAAAACCTCTCCTGCACTTGCCTTACAGGGCACTACTCAGGACTGCTGATGAGGGTACCCAACTGTAATTATGTCATCAAACACAAAGGTTCGCAACTTGGTGAATGCAAAGCCAATCAGCACAACCTAAAGATAAAGGAGTGAAGAAAGAGCTACTGTACACTTCCAAAGGCCCTGGGGAGAACTCCCACAGCCGTGCCTTCCTAAACACAGGTGACAGAGGATTGTACCAGGGAAACTTGTGTATCCATAGCATCCTAATGAGCACAGCTTACTCCAGGTCACCTAGAAAAATGACTCAGCCTGACCTGGCTTTTGGGCTAGCGCCTGTGTCTTTTTCTGAAGAGACTTATGTTAGCATTCACTTAAAGGGACAACCTCACGCAAGCATAGGCTCTTGCCCCTAAAAGCTTTGCCTGGCAGCTAACATTGTGACTTCTGTGTCCCTCTTTTTTCTTTTTTAATACTATTAATGTCTTAAGAGATGTCTAGGAATTGCATTAACCTGTAACTTTTTGAATTGTGTTAGACCTATTTTTTTACCTTCTTCACATTTAATCAATAACTTTTGCCACATCTGTACCTTATTATTTCTAACTTCTTATTTGCATGTTGGTCTTGCTCTTTCAGTCATCAGAGCTTACCTACAAATTCTGCCCAGTAGATACACCTGTCCTCATGAGACTTCCACCTGCTGGTATCATAACTCATGTACTTCCCTTGCTACATGATTTTATTTATTTATTTATTTTTATTAATTTATTTTTTGGTACTGGGAATCAAACTTACAACCTCATGCTTGCCAGGCAGGCGCCATGCTGCTGAACTATATCCTCGGCCCTGTACATGATCATTTTAATGAACAGTGTTCCATTTTATGGTGATGTCTAAGTAAAGTGCACATCAAGCAGATGTTCTTGATTTTCCTCTTATGTATTGTAACATAAGGACGTCTTTCTCAACCGGGCATGGTGGCGCACGCCTTTAATCCCAGCACTCGGGAGGCTGAGGTAGGTGGAGCGTTGTGAGTTCAAGGTCGGCTTGGGCTGCAACGCAAGTGGAAGGCCGACCTGAGCTACATAGTGTGACCCTGCCTCAAAAAAACTAGGGCCGAGAGTCTGGTTTAATGGCTTAAGCGCCTGTCTGGCAGGCATGAGGCTGTGAGTTCGATCTCCGGTGCCGCAAAAAAAAAAAAAGATGATGGAATGCAGATAACAAAACCATCGGAACACGAGGTTAAAAAGCACCTCAAAAGCATTTGTCATTCACAAAACACATTCTGAAAGATAGGTCAAATGCCTTTTCTTTTGGAAATCCCTCTGATGAACCCAACTTTCACAGCCCTATGTAGATGAGTTCACTCCCTCATTTAACATATTGTAATTTTTATACAAGATTGCAATCAGGAAGGCACTATTGGCCTGTTAATCTGCCAACCTGTTTTATTCGCGTCAATCAGTGCACAGGAAAAGTTCCCAGAGTCTTTGGATTGGTGGAGAAGAGGCATCTAGGGAAGTCAGAAGTGACGCTTTGCACAGACAACAAAAGACAGCAGAAGAGAAACGCATCAGCAACTCAGAAGACACGCGGATGCCACGCGGTGGTAGGCTTGCGTTTCCACGAGGTCGGAATGACCTGGAGAGAGAAAACAGTGCCCCAACTGCTCCTCGAAGATTCAGGGCCAGGACCCCCCGGAAGGGCTGGGCCCTCGCTCGCTCCGAGCTCTCCCGGGGCCGGGGACGCTGGCCCTGTGGTCTGGCCCCACGCTGCACGCGCCGCTGGCCCGGAGGTTTAGAACTATTAGGACCCGCAGCTGAAGCCCCGGCAGAGACGAAGTAACGCAAAGGGCCACGAGAGGCGCGGGCGCAGGCGCAGGAGGTGACCCGAGACGGACTCGGCCCGACGTGAATGCGCTCGGGGTGGCGAGCGCCCTCTCCTGGAGGTCCCAGCCGGTGTCCGCCGGGACCGCACCCCGAGCCCCAACCCGCTGCGGGCGGGGGGGGCCCAAGATGGCTGCCCGCCTGTTTTCCCGGGGCGTGATTGGTGAGCGCCGCCTGTGCGCGGTGACGTCGCGCCTGGCGGAAAGGCTCCGAGTGGAGCGCGGGAGTGAAGCGCGGCGCGGTGGGGTGGGCGCGGCGCCGCCCCGCGAGGCTCCTTCCGTGGCGCTCCTCGGAGACAGCGGGCCGCCTCGCCTCTCGGGAGCGGCGTGGGGGCGGCGGCAGAGTCGCGGCCAGGGCCCCCCGCCAGCGCCGCTGAGGTGAGGGGAGACCGAGCGCAGCCGCCGGCGGCCCCTGAGGAGCTGAGGCCCGATCCGGCCGAGGCGGCGGCGGAACGCCGGGAGTCGGCCTGCGAGTTCCCGGGCCGCCGCCACTACCCCGCGCCGGGCGGCTTTCAGGTACCCAGCAGCCTGCTCGTGCAGGTGGACAGCTAACACTTCACGGGGTCTTGGTTCTTTTGTTTTCATTTGGTTCCTGGTTTCAGGGACGATGACGGAGGAGCTGGACCTCGCGGGACCAGACTCGGATGCGGGCAGCGAGGAGGTGGTGCTGACGCCTGCGGAGCTCATCGAGAGGCTGGAGCAGGTGAGCGGGCCGCGCGCTGTCGTTCACTCCACCTGTGCAAGCGCTGCAGCGCGGAAGACGAGGGAAGGGGGATCCAAGGCTTGGTCACGGGAGGAGGGTCTGCGTCCTGAAGGCTACACAAAAGCGGGGACACATTCTTCTAGAAACCTCACACTGTCAGATGTTGGATCAGAAGTGACAGCTTTGGGCAGCTTTAAGTAGCAAATTTCACTGAGCAAGGATCTACCTGGTATTTACAGGGACTCTAAAGGCATGCAATAAAGACGTATGAGTTCTGTGCCGTAGTCCCTTGAAATAGCTGCTTTTTCTTCTTGGAGAATGCTTGAGTTAGCAAGAAAATGCTGAAATACTTTCTTTAAGGAAAAACTGGTCATACTTTTCAATTTTATGTATATTTCCTAAAATAACTTTTTCCCCCTTTTTTTGTTAGTAGTACATGTTTGTGATACATGATGAAAACATTCATCATGGAGAGTTGGTATGTATCTCATTTTATCACTATTGCATCTCGATTCTTTTTAGGTCTCCTTCCTCTTCCTCCTGTCCCCTTTCCAGGTCATATTCCCATCTCTGTGTAGTCTGTTTCCTGTTATCTTTTATTTTACTCTTTGAATTATATTTTAGGTTTCTTGTATAAGAGAAACCATGTGATATTTAACTTTCAGATTTATTTTACTTATCTTTTTTTAATCCCATATCATTATGGTATCAAGATGCATCCATTTACCAACAAGTGGCTCAAATTTAGCTTTTAAGACCAAGTAGTACTCTATTGTGTTCATATAAGCACATTTTCATTACCCATTCTTCTTTGATGGACACATAGTCTGCTTCCAAGATTTAGCTATTGTGAATTATGCTGCCATAAGCATGGATATGGATGTAGCAGTGTAATATGATGTCTTCAGCTCTTTGGGGAGGTTATCCAGAAAAGGCACACCTGGGTCAATGGAATTCCTATTTTTTTTTTTTTTTTTGCGGCACCGGGGATTGAACTCACAGCCTTGCGCCTGCCAGGGCAGGCGCTTAAGCCACTGAGCCAAACTCCCGGCCCTGGTAGTTTTTGAGGCAGGGTCGCACTATGTAGCTCAGGCCGGCCTTGCACTCGCGTTGTAGCCCAAGCCGGCCTCGAACTCACAACGCTCCGCCTACCTCAGCCTCCCGAGTGCTGGGATTAAAGGCGTGCGCCACCACGCCCGGCTTGGAATTCCTATTTTTCATTTTTTGAGAACTCTCCATACTGGTTGTACTGGTTTATATTCCCACCAGTGATTTAAAAGGATCCCTTTCCCCCACAGTCTTACCAGCATTTGTTGTTTTTGAGTACTGATGATGACCACTCTTTCTGGAGTAAAATGGAATCTCAGTGTTGTTTTTACTAGCATTTCTCTAACGGCCAAAGATGCTGAACATTTTTTCATGTACTTATTGGCCATTTGTACTTCCTCTTTTGAGAAGTGTCTGTTCATTTCAACTGCCCATTTTTTGACTGAGTCTTTTATTTAGAGGGTCTAGTTTTTTGAGTTCTTTATATATTATAGATATTAGTTCTCTGTACAAGGTATAGCTGGCAAAATTTTTTCCCATTCTGTAGGCTCTTTCTTCCCTCTGTTGGCATTTCCTTTGCTGTGCAGAAACTTTTTAATTTGATATAATCCCTTTTGCTGATTCTTGGTGTTCTATCTTGTGCAACTGAGGTTCTGGTCAGAAAGTCTTTGCCAGGTGTGGTGGTACACGCTTGTAATCCCAGCATGCATTCCAGAGGCTGACACAAAAGAATTGCGACGAGTTCAAGGCCAGTGAGACTCTCAAAACTTTTTAAAGAAGTCTTGCCTATGCCTATGTCAAGAGTTTTACCTGTTTTCCAGCTGTTAAAGTGTTTCTGCTTTAATATCTAGATCTTTGATCCATTTTGATTTTAATTACTAGCAAGAGAGATGGGTCTAGATCCTTTCTTCTGTGTATGTTCTGCATATGAATGACCAGTTTCTCAGCACCATTTGTTAAAGAAGCTATTTTTGGTCCAGCGCATGTTCTTGGCCCATTTGTTGAAGACTGGGGTTGTTTCTGCTTTCAGTTATTTCATTGGTTGTCATGTGTGTTGTGCCAGAAAGTAATTTCTCCCAAGAGTTTGTCTATTTTGTGACCCTAAACAATTTACATGGCCTGTCTTATTCCTCTCATTGACTTTATTTATTTATTTATTTATTTATTTTTTTTTGCGGCACCGGGGATTGAACTCACAGCCTTGCGCCTGCCAGGGCAGGCGCTTAAGCCACTGAGCCAAACTCCCGGCCTTGGTTTTTTATTTAGTTATTTATTTATTTTTTTTTGCGGCACCGGTGATTGAACTCACAACCTGGCGCCTGCCAGAGCAGGTGCTTAAGGCACTGAGCCAAACTCCCGGCCCTAGCTTTTTTGAGGCAGGGCCGCACTATGTAGCTCAGGCCGGCCTTGTGCTCACGTTGTAGCCCAAGCCGGCCTGGAACTCACAACGCTCCGCCTACCTCAGCCTCCCGAGTGCTGGGATTAAAGGCGTGCGCCACCACGCCCGGCTCCGGCCTTGGTTTTTTGAGGCAGGGTCGCACTATGTAGCTCAGGCCGGCCTTGCACTCGCGTTGTAGCCCAAGCCGGCCTTGAACTCACAACGCTCCGTCTACCTCAGCCTCCCGAGTGCTGGGATTAAAGGCGTGCGCCACCACGCCCGGCTCTCTCATTGACTTTAAGTGGAGATAATAATAGGGCTTGCTGTATAGTGATACATGATATTGTGTGTTGGATAATGTATGTGAAGTGCTTCCATGTTGTCCGACATATGATAAGCTCTCGCTGGAGTTAACTATTAGCGTTAATCTCCCTTATCCTGTGGGTCAGGTATTGTTACTCTGTTTTACAGATGTGGAAAGTGACATTTGGAGGTGTGAAGCACTTTGCTCAAGGTTATGCAAGATCAGAGACAAGATGAACTCAGGTCCCTTTGCTTCTAAAATGTGCTAGGTTTGAATCCAGGACCTTGCACATACTAAGGACATACTCTACCACTGAGCTACACCCCTGTCCATAACATGTGCTCTTTTTTTTTCTTTTCTTTTCTTTTCTTTTTTTTTTTTTTTTTTTTGCAGCACCGGGGATCAAACTCACAACCTCGTGCCTGACAGACAGGTGCTTAAGCCACTGAGCCAAACTCCCAGCCCTAGTTTTTTGAGGCAGGGTTGCACTATGTAGCTCAGGCCGATCTTGCGCTCAAATTGTAGCCTAAGCAGGACCTCAAACTCACAATGCTCCGCCTACCTCAGCCTCCCAAGTGCTGGGATGAAAGGTGTGTGCCACCACGCCCGGCTAATAACATATGCTCTTAATTCACTGCCAGTGCTGCTTTACTCTTGTTCTCTTCCTATAACTTCTTCTGTCCAGAACTTTCTCATGGGTTCACTTGCCAGCATAGTAGACAACAAAAGGAGGGAGTGTAAAATGCAAGTTGCAAAAGAAACCATTTCTATAAAGTTCACATGCTCGCAAGACTATTATTCAGAGCTTGGGTCCTTGGGTGATGGGACACCACTGTGCTACCAGTGCCTCAGAGTGTTGGTTGGTTATTTGTTTGTGAGACAGAGTCTTGCTATGCAGTCTGACCTTGAACTCACTGTGTAGCCCAGACTGGCCTTTCAATCACAACAGTCCTCCTGACTTAGCCTCTCAAGTGCTGGGGTTACAGATGTGCACCGCCACACCTGGCCCATGCTGCAGTGTTGGCCCTCTGCCCTGTGGGACACCCAGAACCCCAGGCTGCTTGCTCTTGGGTTTTGGGTGGCCTGAGGTGGCGGGGTCTGACAGTGCAGCACAGCTCGGCTGTGCATGCCCATGAGAGCCAAGTGCACCTTTTCCCGCTGCCTTCTCAGTGCTGAGAGCAGCTGCAGAGGTGAGCCCCACTGCACAGCGCCACAGTCAGACGGGCTCCGGTGCTGCCCGGCCACAGGCATAGAGAAGGCACACTGGTGAAGGCCTGTGAAGGATGCTTAAGAGCCGGTGCGTGCAGTTCTAAATCTCTCTTAATGATTTTGTTAATTTGCTACAGCTGCGTAGCAGAGTCTCACAGATTGGGTGGCATAACCAGCAGAAGTTTGGTTAGAGACTAAAACCAAAGGACCGACACAGTTGGGTTCTTCTGAGACCTGTTTCCTAGACTTACAGGTGGTTGTCTCCTCCGTGTCTTCACATGGTTTTCCCTCGTGTGTCTTAGGGGTTAGAACTTCCACATACAGAGGTTTTCTGTTTGTTCTGTTCTGCAATTGTGTGATAGAACCAAGGGATTCCTGCATGCTGTGCCACCACTGCGTTGCTGAGGCAGGGACCTCCAGCCAGCACAACGGGTTTTGGAGCTCGTAACAATGATGGGGGCTGTCATTAACAGTTCAGGCCGTGGCTGGGAACACAGCTCAGTGGTAGAGTGCTTTCCTGGCATGTGCAAAACCCTGGCTTCAGTCTCCAGCACTGCCTCCCCCCACAAATCAGGAGCCAGCTGTTGCTACTTCAAGCATAGAACCTGATTTTTTCAGTGACCATGGATTTAAAGACAAGTTTCTCACCACAGATTTTGAAGATTTTATTTGAAAAATTTGTACAAATAGAAAACTTTTCCTAATGTTTTAAAATCATAAATGAAAGATCTCCCCAAATCTACATTATGTTGTCCCACTGTGACATAGAAACATTACCATTTTCTTTGAATGTCCTAACATGAAAAGGTTGGGAAACATTTTACACAGACACAGACAAATGCAGTGAATCTATAAAAAATGAATAAATATTCAGCTCAGGCTACTGAAGAAGGAGGGACGTGGGGACTTTTAAATAATGACTGTTCTTCAGTGTGTTGCACACATAAATACTGATAAGTTCTCCAGAAGGTTTGATGTGTTGTGTTCTTATTCTAAAGGTTGTCTGTGTAGCTGCAGGGCTGGGGTGCAGCTCTGTAGTGGAACGCTTGGCTTCACATGTGTAACACTCTGGATTCAATCCTCAGCACGCACACAAAAAAAGCACTGTTTCAGAAGCTCAAGCCCCCGAACAACGATTGTAATTTTATAGGAGTACTCTGTATTTAATGATGTGTCATGATGACGGTGATCAGTTCCCCAGTCTGCAAAAGATATGGAGCAGGAGGGCCTGAGTCATAAATTAGACATTTAACCTCATGCTCCCACATCTTGAAAATTTCTATTGTAATTTTTTTCTTTTTTTTTTCTTTTCTTTTTTTTCGGCACTGGAGATTGAACTTACAACCTTGCGCCTGCCAGACAGGCTCTTAAGCCACTGAGCCAAACTCCCAGCCCTGGTTTTTTTGAGGCAGGGTCGCACTATGTAGCTCAGGCCGGCCTTGTGCTCGCTTTGTTAGCCCAAGCCGGCCTCGAGCTCACAACGCTCCTCCTATCTCAGCCTCCCGAGTGCTGGGATTAAAGGCGTGCGCCACCACGGCCAGCTCTATTGTAATTTTTTATCATTGGGAGCCGTTAGAAAGTTAACTTGTTTTGTTTTTGTTTTTCCATATAAGACAAGGATACCCGTAGCCATTTCTTCCCAAGTAATGCAAAGATGAGTGGAAAAGACGTGGAGAAAGGGGTGGATTCATTGCTGTTAGCTCTCGCGGTGGGAACTGTGAGGGGCTCCCCCTGGAGGGAAGTAGCTGTGCCGGGTGCTGATGTTTGCTGGGTGCCAGTAATTCTCCAAAACGAGGTGGCCTTACTCTAAGTTACACTGGCAACTGACGAAAACAGTGATTTTCTTTCTTTCTTTCTTTTTTTTTTTTTGTGGCACTGGGGATTGAACTCACAACCTCACGCCTGTCAGACAGGCACTTAAGTCACTGAGCCAAACTCCCAGCCCTGGTTTTTTGAGGCAGGGTCGCACTGTAGCTCAGGCAGGCCTTGCACTCCCATTGTAGCCCAAGTTGGCCTCGAACTCAACGCTCCTCCTACCTCAGCCTCTCGAGTGCTGGGATTAAAGGCATGCGCCACCACGCCCGGCTCTTTTTTTTTTTTTTAAATAACAGTTGAATAAATGGTTATAAACACATCCTCCCCACTAAAAAATGTGGAAAAGCCATCAATGAGGCATAGTTGATCTTCAGAACATTCCCAGTATTTCCAGCTGGTCAAACTGTTTTCTTTGCCTGCAGTCTGTGATTTTTATGAGTTTAACTGACTTCCTGGATTATTTTGGTCCACTGTTAAGTGATGCCTGTTTTCCTTGGCATTGTTTTTTAGGCCTGGATGAATGAAAAATTTGCCCCCGAGCTGCTAGAAAGCAAGCCTGAAATTGTAGAATGTGTCATGGAACAGCTAGATCATATGGTAAGAGTCGCTTGGTCATTAAGGAAGAGAAAGGTCAAGCATTTGGTCAGCATAGAGAAGGCTTGTCAGATCACAAATCTGTTTTGTTCTGTTCAGCCCAGTACTTCAAAATATTATCATATTATATGTTGCCTACATTTACAAAGCATGAGAGTTCTTATAAACACCTAGATGTCAGCCTCAGTGAAAAGTCTATAAAGACCTGATGTCACTGGCCACGTTTCCACATGGGAACATTTGACCACCCCCTTGCAGTGCTCTCTGTTCCCCACAATCTCTGAGTGCCCCATTGTACTCCCATCATATCCTTCTCTACCTGGTTTGCTGACATTCAAATCTGTGGTCCTCAGCTCAGCTGATCTGGCCATATGTCATTATCAACTTCAGAGTCTCTAAAAGCATTGGTGTTTTACAGTTTTTCAACAGGGTCTTAATATTGTTTTTAAGGCCCCTTTAGACATTTCCTCTCTGGGTTACACTGTTTCCTTTACAATTGGATTGGAGTCCTTCTGGGCTCTTCAGGCTGACCATATTCAGATTCTGTTCTGTCATTGTCTAAGTAAATGAGTTTTGCTTGAATTTTATGCAGTGAGACTATAATCATATTTGTATAATTAAAAATTAAAATGAGAATTCTTATATGATTAGGTTTTTTATTTCCTTCAAGTGAAACAGTCTTTGAATTCTCAACTTTGTCAGTGCTGATGGTCCCTGGTCTTTGACAGTCAATTTTTTTTTTTTAATGAACTGTAGTATCTGTCTCTTTATTTTTCCCCCGCTGTGGTGCTGGAGATGGGACCCAGGACTTTGTGCATGCAAAACAAGAGCTCTGCCACTAGCCACATCCCCAGCCCATGATTTCTCTTTTAATAGGAAGAAAATCTCAAAAGAGCCAAGAAGGAAGATCTGAAGGTCAGCATCCATCGAATGGAGATGGAGAGGATCCGCTATGTCCTCAGCAGCTACTTGCGATGTCGACTCACGAAGGTTTGACATAAGAGAAGCCTGTGGACCTTAAGGCAGCGGTGCTTGTCATATAGACCAGAAGTCCCAGGGAGATGGCAGGCAGGGCTAGTGAGGGTCCAAAGCCTGAAGACGCTGCTGATCACCCAAAGTCTGCATAGCCAGAGTCAGGCAGCACATTGAAACATAGATGGTGCTATCCTGGGACACCTTCCACAGTTACAGTCTGATTTTCTCTTATGAATGATGCTGAGGGTGGAGTCATTGCATTAGTGAATAGGGAATCAAGTTGACTAGGAGAGCTAGTTTTAAAAATTGTTTTCCATCTGTCAAAATTGGGCATTCATTTTCTACAATAGCACTGTGGCTCTCTAACTCATAAAAGTGTAATTATGATACATTCTTATTTCGTTTGATATGTTTTAACCTTTGAAAATTCTTTCTTGAAGTTTCTTGTTTTTGTCTCCTTAGATATTACAAATCAAATACATTCTCTCCTACATGACAGTGCCTCAGCTATCTGCCTATACCTGTCATCCAAGTATTCTCTCTATGAAACATTCCAACTCTCTGAATCCATTTCCTTTCCTGATCTCTTCTCTAAAAAGGCTCGTTTATTGTATTCTAGATTACACCACTTGAAACACAATCTCCCAGGTGTGGTTTGGCTCTTGGGTGAAATAAGATGATCACTTCTGTGGCCTGGAGGTTAAGACCGGTGTGATGCCGTCCAGCGTCACGTTAGTGCATTTGGCGGGTGCACTAGGCACACTCATTCTGCCTCGCCTGCAGTGTGTGAGTAAGCATTGCCTTCCAGTCACCATCCTGTCTGTGTGCCGTGGGTTTGACCCCTAAGTAGACAGCTTTGATATGTATACTTGTTGAACTTTATTAAAAAGGGCTGTTTCCCTGGTCTCTCAACCCTGATCTTGTCACGTAATAGCCATCTCTTAACACTTTATTTCATCAGCAGCTTTTATGTCTTTTTTTCCATAAGCACCAGTTTTTATACATACGTCCTAAAACATTGGATTTGGTTCATTATTAGGACTGAGCCCAGGCTGGGCTGCGGCTCAGGGGAAGAGCACTTGCTCGGCGTGTGCGAGGCGCTGGGTTCCATGCCTGGTGGCCTGGGAGGGGAACACGAGCCCACGATGAGAAAACCTCACCAGCAGTTTTCCTGCGCACCAGTGCGCGCCACCACCATATGCTTTTGTGTTATTTTTTATTTTTGTTTTTAATTTTGGTGCATTTTAGATACACATAGTGATCGCACTCATCATAGAGAACTTGTACCTGTACACGAGATATCCTGCTGCTGCTTTTCTTCCCATCCCGCCTTCCCTTCTACCCCTTTCCCTCCTTATTTACAGAAGCTTTGTTTCCATTTTTTTCTCTTGTCCCTCCTTTCCTTTCCCCTTCTCTCTCCCTTGTTCTTCTCATTTGAACATTTTCTTCCCATTCCCCAGTAGGTATTATACATCTTGGTCCTTATTTACACTTTTGTTTTCTCACACTGTCTGATTTATTTCACTTAGGAGTATGGTCTCAAGGTACATTCATTTACCTAGAAATGTCTCAAGCTTATTCTTTATGGCATTGTATTAAAAAAAAAAAAACACTTCTTTATCCGTCAGTTGATGTTGCCATTGTATTTTTTTTTTTTTTTTTTGGTACTGGCAATCAGGACCCTGCGCTTGCCAGGCAGGAGCTGTGCCACTGAGCTGTATCTCTGGCCTGTCCTGTATTCTTTATTCAACCATTTATAAACTTTCTATAGTTCATACTATCACCCAGCCCCAGGTTTACTTTGTCCCCAGCAATGTCATAAAGACATTATCAGATTTAAAAAAAGACATACAAGAAAAATGTAAAACTAAAAAAACCACAAATATGTGTGTGTGTGTACACACACAGAATGCCTCCTTACCCCACCTGCCAGGCCGCTTGGCTTTCTTGTCCCCTGCGCTGGTCAGGAAAATCCTCTTCATGGTAACTACCGTATATCCTTTTCCTTGGCTTCACACACCGCCTTTGAAAATCGCCTGCTCTATTGCAGTGCCACTAACCAGCATGAAGGCCGTTGACCTTTGTGGGAGGATGCGCTACCTTCTTTCTGTTTGGAAAACCAGGAGATTTACCTGTGTGCAGTCTTTCAGCCCTTTTCTGACTTTAGTAATTCTTCCAAGCTCATGAAGCTACATCTATTTTTAATGCATTTAGTGACAGAGTAGCAGTTTACATATGATGGGAAAAAACAGCTCCTTACCAGTGTTCGTTCTCCTCGGAGATACTTGGGCCCGACCCAAACAGGTGAGCGCCGCCTCTACTCTGCCGCTGACCTCCCACCAGTCAGAGAGCACAAGCCACAGCGCGGGCTGCGCAGCAGGCTGCTCCCTTCCTGGTCCCTGAAGACTCACATTTTCGTAGCTCGGAACTTATGCTTTGTCTGGTTATGAGTGTTTTGGGCATTTGTGTTCCTGCTTGGGGGGAATTGGGTTTATTGATTGTTTTAAGTTCTTAAACATTTTTTCCAGGTGTCACCTCATTTCTGGTTTTATTATAATTAAATATCATTGCTGTGTCTGTTTGTGTTCCGCATACGTCTTTCCAGCTTTTGTGTGTGTCTCAGCCCTAGAAGTGCATCCTGTATGATTACACGACAGTGTTAAATGATGGACCTTTTCTTCAGGGTCTTTTATTGCCATTTTGTCAAGTTTTCAGAGAGACCGTGGGAATGCTAGGGCTTGAGCCTAGGACCCGGCATGTGCTAGACCAGCACTGTGCTGCTGAGCTGTGGCCCCAGCCCCTTCCCCTGAGCACCTTCAGAAAGTGCGTGTGTTCGAGAGTAAGCATGGCAGCACACTCCTGTGGTCCCAGCACTCGGGAGGCTGAGACGGGAGGGTTGCACGTTGGCGGCCAGCTCCAGAGGGAGTTTCAGGCCACCCCCACTACATAGGCCCTAAAAAATGGGAATGAAAGGAGTATGTTCGACACTTGAATTCTGACAGCTGACAAAGGTTTTCATGACTTTCATTTATCCTCACAGATAGAGAAGTTTTTCCCTCATGTCCTTGAGAAGGAGAAGACTCGCCCTGAAGGGGAACCTTCCAGCCTCTCTCCAGAGGAGTTCGCCTTCGCCAAGGAGTGAGTGAGGGAGGCGTGGGCGCTGCTTCGGTCCCTGGCCTGGGCACGTGGTTTGAGGGTGACAGCCTCCCCCAAGGCTGTGCGCCAGCCCTGTGTGCCGCACGCACTGAGTCGCGCTCCGTGTTTCAGGTACATGGCTCACACCGAGGCCTACCTGAAGAGCGTGGCCTTGAAGCACATGCCTCCTAACCTCCAGAAGGTGGACCTCCTGCGGGCAGGTGAGCAGAGCCCCGCGCAGCCCATGCCCAGGGTGTCACAGATATCTCCGGGGCCTGGGCAGGGTCTTCATCTTCATTCCTTGTTCTCAGATACGGAAAACCAAGTATGCAGATAAGAGCCAAGAGAGGCAAGGAAGAGCTCTGGTTAGCAAAAGAGAGACTTGACAGCAGAAGTGGCTGTCCCAGCGTGGCTGTTGGGCTTTCCTAGAGAGGCTGGACCCCTGAGGCCGCCGCTGCAAATGCATCATGTCATGTCACATCGTGTATGCAGCGCGCAGCCTCCCAGCGCCATCTGCCGCTGGTCTGAGGAGGGCAGGGCTCTCCGCCCCTTGCCTCCGCCTGCGGGGGCAGATTGTCCACCTTGCAGATTCCAAAATGCAGGAGTCCGGGAAACCTCCTGGCTCCCCATTGCCTCTAGTAAGGGCTCCTCATCTGCTGTGAGAACTTTCTCTAGGTAGGCAAGAGAGAGCAGGATTGAGTATGAGACAAGGAAGCAGCCGGGGGAAGGCGAGCTTCAGACCCCTCTCCCTGACCCCTGGAGGTCAGCCGGGTCAGTCGGAGCCCTCACCTCAGGCTAAGCAGCAGGACCCCTGGCTTCCGGGCAGCCGGCTGTATCTGAGCAAGGCCTGTCAGGCACAGTGGCCAGACCAGCTCAAACAGTTCCCCAGAGGTGGGGCCGCCTCGTTCGCAAGCTCTGCTCCACACGCTGCGGCCACAGGTCCTGCCTTGCCTGGAGAATCACCTCTGCCCTCACCTGAACCGGGGCTCGCACAGTTCCTCAGTCATCTGAGCTGCTCGCAGTTCTGAAGGCTGGGAAGTCCAGGCTCGAGGCACTCTTAACTTCGGTGTCTGGAGAGAGCCTGTCCCATATCATGGCACCTTCTGTGTATCCTCATGTGGTGCAAAGGAAGAGCTAAGTGAGCTTCCTCAGGTCATTCAGGCTGGCCTTGAACTAGCAGTGATCCTCCTGCCTCAGCCTCCTGAGCGCTGGGATGACAGGTGTGCACCACCATGCCCTGTGGAAGTCTCTTATCAGAGTGACTGCTCCTGAATCGCAGTGCTTGTGTTAAGTACGCCTTCCTAGTAGGAGTACTTACTGTTACTGCGTCATGGTGCCTGTGCCCCTCTGCCACAGGGCACTGTGTCCTCTCACATCGCCCCGACGGTGAGCGTGAGCGCTGCTCCCTAAGAGCTTTTGAGAGACCGTCTTCACCTAGCTTCTTCACAGCATTAGTCCAACCGCTCTGGTGACGGCTGCTGTTGATGTGTTTGTGTGTGTGTGTGTGCAGTGTCCCTAGCTTGCAAACGAGATCCTTTCCGTGTGAACGCTGGTTAAGTCAGATTCATCATGAGTCCCACAAAGTGAGTCGTAGACGCCTTTGACACAAATACACAATGTACAGCATAGAAAAACCAAAGACTAAGTAAGCTGTTTTTACTTTTATAGCTACCTAAAATGGTGGTACAGTACAGTGCAACACCTGGCCTACGGGGGTGCACAGAGCAGGCTGCCTGGAGGAGGCTGGCGAGTGGCAGCTGGGATGAGGGAAAGAGCCGCCCAGACGTCACTCAGACCTCTAGGGATCATTTTCCCAAGGGTGGAGACGATTGACTCCATCAGAAACCCGTGTCGTCGGCCTCAGGCGAGAGTGAGCTCCCATACTGCCCTCCACCCCGCGCCCTGCCCCCCGCGGCCCTCCAGCGAGTGCCTCCCACGCTGCACAGAGTGCGCAGCAGCACGACTGTGACCGCGGCCTGCAGACCCGCGAGCTGCTTCCAGGATCTTCCTGGAAGGCACACTCCTCCGTGAAGTGTGTCGTCGGAGTCCGTTTGTGTGTGCATGTTCGTAACTCGAGTGTTCACAAGTCGGGGACTTACTCTGTAGGGTTCAGTGCCACCCGAAATTTCAGGCGCCCACCGGGGTTGGACCCACTGCGTGGCAGGGTTCCTGCACGTCGTGAGATCTCTTTATTGAGTAAGTGGTTTGCTGAGCAGCTGGGTGTCTCCTCCTGTCATCCTCCCAAGCCGCTTTTGCAGCAGAGGTTCTTTAGCGCGCGATCCGGTTCGGTGCCGTCACTCTTCCCGTGCTCTTCTGATTGCATTATTGTTTTTCTGGCAGTTCCCAAACCGGATCTAGATTCATACGTGTTTCTAAGAGTGAAGGAGCGACAAGAAAACATACTGGTAGAACCCGAAGCAGACGAGCAAAAGTGAGTGGCGTCTGCCTTCCCCCACGGGAACTGACCCTCACGGGGCAGCTGAGCTCCGCGGGTAAACGTCTTCCCTTCTTCAGGGACTACGTGATTGACTTGGAGGAGGGCTCCCAGCACCTCATCCGGTACAGAACCATTGCACCTCTCGTTGCTTCTGGAGCAGTGCAGCTGATTTGAAATTAACGATAAACAAGTGTGAGGACGGACTCGATGGAAACACCAGAAGCCCTTCCTCTCGCTGGGTGCCCCAGAACAGTAACGGAGCCGCGCGCCGGGCAGTGGGCGCTCAGCAGTGCTGTGGATCCCTCCGCGCTGGACTGCATCCCAGGTGGGTTCCTAACCTGCTGTAAACGCACCGCCGCGTCTCTTCCCGCCGTCTCGCTCATTCATTGCTCTGTCCATGCTGTACTCCAGGCAAATAAAGATTGTCGTTCTGCACACCTTTCCATTGCTGGTATTGTTTGAGCTCTGAAGAGTGAGGCAAAGATAAGCTCAAAAGAGGCATCACTGCCTGCGATTGTGGGGTACGTTTAGTTCTAACCCAGTGGAGTTCATTTAACCTTCCTGGTTAGAAAATTGTAAATAGACGAAGGAGATCAGCTGTAGTCTATTTCTACAGTTACTCATTGCATTATGTGAACTAAACCTTCGGAATGTCGGAATGTCCGCTGTTGGACTGAAACCAGTTTCAGGCTCAGCTGAACCAGTAATGCCATGATTAAACCGCAGGGTGGCGGCAGAAGGAGCCTGTGGACCGCTCTCAGCTTACAGCCTGGAAGCAGATTCTCCCTGCTGCCAGCCCACAACCCTAGTGGGTTCCCAGCATCTGAGCCAGGCCAGCCTCCCGCCATGCGGCTGGCCTCGGCCCAGCTCCGTGAGCAGAGCAGCTTAGCTTTCCTAATGTGACTGCAGAAGTCGCTTTTCACATGGAAGCTCAAGCTGGCCTTGAACTCATGAACTCACAGTGATCCTCCTGCCTTAGCCTCCAAAGGGCTGGGTTTACGGGTGTGCACCACCACGCCCAGCACATTACACATTCTTTATATAATGTTTTTCAAGTAATTTATCTTGGAAAGCTAAACATCCCAAACATTTGGAACTCAATAATTGATTTTTAAAATATTTCTAATCAATCTATGAAAGTACTCATACCATCACCAAAAACTTCTGCCATACTGGGGGTAGACTCCAAACTAAAAACAAAAACCTTGTTTTTTTAAAAAAGCAAAATCAGCATTGTGCATTTCACAGATTTTTGGTTCAGATAACTTGGCTGTTTTCAAAAAATTTTGTATATTCCTTGCAAGGCTGAAAAGGGGTGTTCAGAGGAGCATACAGTGGATTCCCAAGGCAATGATAATAGTGTGCATTGAATGTGTGTTCTGAATCAGTCTGCTGTGTGTTTTGCACATATTAATTTGTAAATCTGCACAGTAAAGCTCTGCAAGAAAGATTCGAGAGTTCGGAATGGGCCAAAGAGATTATCTTTTCACTGGATATATGCAGTATGTGCTGGTGCCTGTGAATGAGTTATTTTACAATTCCATAGAGGTAGAGTTTGATTTATAGGAAACAATGGAACTATTTCCTGTCTTGCTATATAAATGATTCCTGTCTGTGTAAATGCAAGTGAGTTTTATTCCATTGAGAATAAAGTCAAAATGACAGGTTTTAACACTTGTGGTTCTTATTGGATAGTTATATAAACGCTGGTACATGTTCATTTTGTACCTGTGTGTTATGAGTACTTTCCCTATAGATGTCAAAGTTCTTACATGGTGTATTTAGAAGGTAGAGCTGATATCCTCATTTATAGAAAAGAGACTCATCTACTGAAGCAACTCCTCAGCAGGGGAAGTGCGACTGGACACCCAAGAGCCCAGAACGCCCGAATCCACCCTGCTGCTCATCTGTCCTGAGCTCACTCTTCCCCCAAAAAGTGAAAACCCAGAAATGCATTGACCAATGATTGTTTCACTGGAATGAGTTCCAGGCTTCCAAGAAGACTCAGTCGAGGGAAGAACTCCCACCATTCACGTTACTCAGAGGAGGTAGCATTTTCTTACAGAGAAGTATTTCTGCCCTAGGCAGATCATGGTCTACATGCCACAGCGCTTACAAATTCTACCTAACTTGCTGAATTACACTGTTCAAAATCACAAGCACACAATTACCTAAGTCTTGCTTCTCATCCTAAAAGGTTCTAATAGGTTCTTCAAGATTAAAAAATACAAGTAAGAGAGGATGGAGGACATGGCTCAGTTACAGCACTTGCCTCGGATGTGTGAGGCTCTGGGTTCAATCCCTAACACTTTGTGGGCGGAGGGGATTGTTTTCACCCCCAAGCATTATACAGTGAATCCTGAGAAGATCCTTCAGGTATAAACCTGAAAATAAAGTTTGTTTGGGTCACAAAGCTTTTCTAAGAATGTTGAAAGGAACTGTGTTTGGTGGCACATGACTGTAATCCCAGGACTCTGGGAGTTTGAGGCAGGATGATACAAAGTTTGAGCCTGCCCTGGGTAGGCTCAAACTTTAGCAAGACCTTGTCTTGAGATAAAAATATAAAAGACTGAAGAGGTAGGTCAGTGCAAATATCCTGGGTTCAATCCTGAGTAAAAGAAAAGAAAAGAAAAAAAGAAAAAAATTATTTTCAACCAAGCTTGGTGGCACACATCTGTAGACCCAGCACTTGCGAGACTGAGGCAGGAGGATTACTGTGAGTTCAAGACCATTCTGAACTGCAAAATGAAACCCTGTCTCAAAACAAAACAAAACAAAATATATATATATATATATATATATAAATTTGTGTGTGTGTGTGTATATATTTTTTTTTTCTTTTGTACCTGAGATCAACTTTGCACCACCATGCAGGTGCTTCTGTTGCTGCTAAATCTCTGGTGCACGCATGCACGTTTTCTCTCTCTCTCTCTCTCTCTCTATATATATATATATATATATATATATAAAATTTTTAATAGTATATTAATATAACAAATACATATTTTTTCTTGTGTTCAAAGCTTTGCATATAAAAGGAAACTTCATCCTCTTCAGTAGGGGATCCATTGACATCCAAATGTGCTCCCAACCCAAGTAGAAATGTTTTAAAATTTCAAATTGCTGCTTCTGTTACTTCTGAACCTACAGTTTTCCTCAAACATAATTCTGCTGCTGTTGCTGCTGCTGCTGCTGTTGTTTTGACACAGAGTCTCACTATGTAGTTCAGGCTGGCCTTGAACTCACTTTGTAGCCCAGACTGACTTTGCATTCAACAAGATCCTCCTGTTTCAGGCTCCTGAGTGCTGAGATTACAGATGTGTGCCACCACACCCTGCAACAGACATAATTCTTACTGTTACAGGGTTCAGGACCAGATCAGACAGAAGACACGGCACCAGAGGAACTTTGGAAGGTGTACAACTTTTATTATGTTAGTGAGCTGAAGGAGATCTCAGTTCCAAATCATCAGCCCCAATTTGAGGTTAGCAGTCACCTATATAGGTTTCACAAGGAGGTACAAAAGATAGGTAACAGGATATTCTATAATTGGTTACGTATGCTGAGTCATGTGTTGTCAGGCAGACTTATTCTATGTAAGCTAATTGGGGTTATTATCATATAATGGGGGGGGTCAGGATTGTGGTGAGCAGGAAGAATGAATCATTATCTTTAACTGAGCCAGTCTGTCCTTGAGAACTTGAAAACAAGCTAATATAACAAGATGCACTGTCTGGCTGAGTTACACTTACAAGTTGCAGCTGGCATTGGGGCTGTCAGTGCTTAGCTAACTTTCGTAGTTTTTAATTATGAGAATACCCTGAACTTCCCAGTCCCATCCTTGCATCCATGTTTTTTTGGTTTTTTGTTTGTTTTTGTTTTTGGTACTGGGAATCAAACTCATGACCTTGCGTTCGCCAGGCAGGCACTTGTACCACTAAGCTAAACCCCTGGCCCATCCTTGAATAGTACTAGAAATAAAAGTTTTAAACTTTCCTTTACATTCAAAATTGCCTGAAGGCGTGAAGATTACTATTTATTCAGCATCTGTCTTGGATGAGGGGCAGAGTGCTTTCCACAGTGACCTTGTTTAACCTCATAACAACCCCTGAAGTAAGCTCAGTCTCTCAAGTGGAACCCAGCTCTAACCAAACAGTTCTTTCACTGCTGCTCTTCTCTTTTTTTATACCTACGGTTCTACCATTTTACCTTTATTGAAATCCTACCAAGTTCTTCAGAGAATTAAGAGTCAGACTTTCACATTAGTAAAAAGAAAAGAAGAAAATGTGGCCACGATGGCTGGGTGGCATGCCTACAGCCTAACTTCCAGAGTAGTCACAAAAACAACCTGATGAAAGAAAGACAGCATTGACCCCACCCAGCCTTACTTCATCTGTGAACATATGTGTGCCAGGCACTCAGGTCCTTCCTTGTAGGCAAGCCTATCCTGTGCCCCTGGATGGGTCCCTTGGCCTCAGGTGTTCACAAGTCACTGTCCTCATTTTCATAATCTATCATCAGCTTAGTCCACAAAATGTGTTCCTCTCCCATGAGCTCAGTCATGAATAGGCTGGGTCATGAGTTGCTTTTAGGAATGAAATGACCCTGTGAGTTCCATCTCTCTTCTGAAAATTACAGTTGAAGACATTGTCAATGACTATCCCTTGTTTTCTGTGTAAGGATTCATGTAATAAATATTTCTCATACTGTAGTACAATGTGAGACCCTGTTTCAAAAAACAAAAACAGGACTTTTAGAAAGATCACAGAGTGGAGAACAGCAGAAAAATAGCCTCTTCAAGATTTGGTGTCCAGATGCTGGAATATAGCAACATGAGGAAGAGGAGGAGAGAGATGGGGCCTCAGTACCCAGAAAGGATCTGAAGTGAGAATTGAAGCCCACAAGGAGAGCAAAGAGAAGGACCTCAGTGAAGAAGGAGGTGGCAAGCGGCACTCTATCCCTGAGCCTTGACTCACTGCATGGGAGGGGCAGCTCAAACCTGCAGAGACCTCCATGGAGAAACCCACCAGTGGAGTGGAGCAGTGAATGCAGCAGACTGCAGTAGCTGGTGAGTTATTTGGGTTCAGATGTCCCCCATGATTGGTAACCATCATGGACAGGGACCAACTGAGCTAGGAACTCCGAGAGCTGCAGGTTCCATCAGCAGCTCCCAGTGTCAGGGTGAGACAGAACCAAGTTCAAGTTTGGCAGGAAATCAAGGAGCCAAGCTTGAGTCGGCAGGAGGTTCACAGAGTGTTGCAGACTGAACAAGTCAGGTTCCAGCCTCACAGCCAGAAATCACCCTGAACTTCTGTGGAAGCAAAGGCTGACTGGGATTGTGTGCTGCTCTGCTGTAGTTCTGGCTGGCTTGCTGAGATCCATCTACACGGAGATGGCCTGTCTGCCCACACTGTCTCCCCGTGACAGTAGAGACACACCTTGAAGCTAATGTTTTTGCTTATTTTTTGTCATTTTTTTATTGTTTTGTTTTTCCCTTGATTCTTGTTTTTATATGAGTGTGAACATTGTGTTTGTAGTTTATTTATTGTTCTGTTCTGTTCTTTTTATTTCTTCCTTCTCTCTTTTCCTCCTGTCTTCTTCAGCAGTTTCCTAGAGTTTGCATAATCTTCCTTTCTCTTCCACCCTTGCTTTTAATATCTCCTGCTTCCTCTATTTCTCTATTCTTTCCCCCAACCCCTTTTAAATTTTCTCTCAGGGTAAAATCCCCATACTGCAGGTATATTTACTGTGTGCAATTTCCTGGTTCCTTTTAAATTGTGTTATGTAACCAAAAATCTAGTTCATATGGTTAAAGGGGGAAAATTAATACTTACCACAGTTTGTCATTTTCTAGGCTGTATTTGAAACCATTGGTATTGCTGATTGTACTACTTTAGCCAAGGTGGCATAACTGATCTAATCAGTTGTTCTTCCTGGTACACTAAGACTGAAATTTCCCAAGGGTCATAAAAAGTTTCTGTAGGCCAGCACCAAAGAACCAGAGGATAGGTCAAATAGGCAGCAACTTCTCATTCCAAATATATTGACGAGGTAAAGCCAGCTACACCAGGAAGACCTCTCTGAGCAGTAATGTTTTTTTGTTTTTGTTTTTGGCGGCACCATGGATCAAACTCACAACCTCTCACCTGCCAGGCAGGTGCTTAGGCCACTGAGCCAAACTCCTATCCCTAGTTTTTTGAGGCAGGGTCGCATTATGTAGCCCAAGCTGGCCTTGAACTCAGCAACGCTCCTCCTACGTCAGCCTCCGGAGTGCTGGGATTAAAGGCGTAGGCCACCATGCCTGGCTCAGTAATCATTTCTTAAGGGTTCTAAATAGTAGCAATAAAACTACTTGAAATAAGCAATTTACAAGTATCAACTCAGGAATTAAACTTTTTAAAAAATAGAAAAGGAGAAGACACTTAAGCAAGATGAAACCCCAGATTTCCAACTTGCCAAGGCAAACCCAGGGGTAGAGCAATTAAAAAACCACCCACCAGGCCTCTCTGAAGCAGTAACAGTGGAAGTAACAGAGTAGACAAGTGAGGTGCTAGAAACAATGTCTGAGAAACTGCAGAGATGGTGATCATAATGAAAGATATGGTTAGTGACTCTAAAGCAGATACAGATAAAAAAAATAGAGGAGTTTAGGAAAATGATGGAAATCATGAACATCCAATGTAAGAAAGAAATGGAAGCCATGAAACAGATTCAAATGGATATCCAGGAGTTTAAAATTTCCATTGGAAGTACGTGTAGCAGAATGAGCCAATGTGAAGACAGACTCAAAGGATGGTTCAACACATGCAAATAATAAGTATAATACACCATATTAACAGAACCAAGGACAAGATCATATGATCATCTCAATAGGTGGAGAAAAAGCATTTCACAAAGTCCAAAACCAGTCATGATAAAAACTACAGAAAATTGGAATAGATAGTCTTCATCTCAATCTGATGACAAACTAACAACCAACATCATACTAAATGGGAAAAAGCTGAAAACTTTCACCCTAAAATCAGGAACAAGATAAGGATGCCCACTGTCACAACAGTTATTCCATATCATTCTGGAAACATTATCCATAGCAATTAGACAAGAGAAAGAAATGAAAGGAATAAGAATAGGAAGGGAAAAAGTTAAATTATCATTTTTTGCAGGTGACATGATACTCTACATAGAAGACCCCAAAAACACCACCAAAAGACTTCCAGAATTTTGTTGTTGTTGTTGTTTTGTTTTTTTTTTTTTGCGGCACCGGGGATTGAACTCACGCCTGCCAGACAGGTGCTTAAGCCACTGAGCCAAACTCCCGGCCCTAGTTTTTTGAGGCAGGGTTGCACTAGGTAGCTCAGACTGGCCTTGCGCTCGAGTTGTAGCCCAAGCCGGCCTCGAACTCACAACACTCCTCCTACCTCAGCCTCCCTAGTGCTGGGATTAAAGGCATGCACTACCACGCCCGGCTATGACTTCCAGATTTAATAGCAAAATTAAGTAGCAGAGCTGGATACAAATGAACACTCAAAATCAATAGCATTCCTGTACATGAATAACAAACTCACCAAAAGGGAAATTAGTGAAACAACACCTTTCCCAATAGCATCCAAAGAAAAGAATTATCTAGGAATCAATCTAACAAAGGAAGTAAGAGACCTTTAGAGGGAAAAATGTATTCTGCAAAAGGAGATCAAAAATAGTATCAGAAAATGGAAAGATATCCATTTTTCCTCAGAAAGAACCAATATAGTGAAAATGGCCATACTGCCAAAATTGTTATACAGATTTAATGCAGTCCCAATCAAAATACCACTTGCATATCTTACAGAATTTGAGAAAACTACTTACAATTCATTTGGAACCAGAAGAGACCTAGAATAGCAAAAGCAATTCTGGGCAACAAAAAGCAAGGTAGGGGGTCATCACAATCTCTGATTAGAAAGTATATTACAAAGCTACAGCAGGGTACTGAGGAAAAAGAAAGATCCAAGCATCAGTGGAACAGATTAGAAGATGCAGAAGAACTCCAAACACACTCAACCACCTTATCTTTGACAAAGGAGCCAAACTCTTTCACTGGAAGAAAGATAAATGGTATGGAAAAACTGTCTTTGCACATGTCAAAGACAGAAACTAGACCCATATCTTTAACCATGTACTAAACTAAAGTCAAAATGGATCAAAGATCTAAATATTAGAAATACTAGAAAAGAGAATATGTAGAACTCTTAAAGATATTGGTGTTGGAAAAGACTTTATAAACAAAACCCTGATTGCACAGGAAATCAACAGCTAGGATCTCATCATAATAAAAAGCTTTTGCACGGCAAAAGAAACCACTAACAGTGAAAAGATAACCCACAGAGTGGAAAAAATTATAGCAAGATATTCCTCAGACAAAAGGCTAATACCTAGAATATATAAAGAATTTAAAAAATAGACCTCCTGAATGTAAAGACCCAATCCAAAAATGAACATCTGAAATGAATAGACATTTTTCAGATGAAAAAGTAGAAATGGCAAATAAATATATGAAAAATGTTCATTTGAGAGATGCAAATTTAAAACAACACAGGATTCCATCTCACTCCAGAAAGAATGGCCAAGATCAAGAAATCAACTGACAACAAATGCTGGAGGGGTTGTGGGGAAAAAGGAGCCCTTCTTCACTGTTGCTGGGAGCGTAGGATGGTGCAACCACTGTGGAAATCAGTGTGGAGAGTCCACAAAAAATTAATGCTAGCATTTCCATTTGACTGAGCTATTCCCTTCTTGGTATCTTCCCAAAAGAATTAAAAGCATCATACCACACCAATATACGCACACCAATGTTTGTAGAAGCACAGTTTATAATAGCTAAATCTTGGAAACAGCCCAAATGCCCATCATCAGATGAACAGATAAAGAAGATGTGGGTTTTTTAATACAATGGAGTACTACTCAGCCACAAAGCAGGGTAACTTTGAGACATTTTTAGGTTAACGGATGCATTTTGAGACCATAGTCTTAAGTGAAATAAATCAGACACACATGTTGAAACACTACTTTGTCTCTCTAGTGTGAGAAACTGAAATACCTAAGAACCAAAATGTATAGTAACTATTGGGAAAGGGGAAGAAAATGTTCAAATGAGAAGGGGAACGGGGTGGGGGTGGGGATGGAAGGAAGGGACAAGTAAAAGAATAGAAGGAAAAATGGAGACAAAGGTTTTATAAATAAGGATGGGAAACAGATTTGAAGGGAAGGACAGGGAATGGGAAAAAAAAGAGAAGATAGATCATGTACAAATTCCCCAGATGAACGCGATCATACATACCTAAAATGCACAAGGTTTGTTAAAACGTAGTGCAAATAGGAGTTGGTCTGTGCAGTCTTGATTCATTTTGTAGGCAGAGGAGTGCTGAAGCTTCCCCTCGCTGGCCCAGTGCTATTTTACTATTCCATTTGCCTTACTTTACAAAACCATCCCAGATGTGGGGAGAATTAAATATAGGATTGAGTATTTCTGGCACTCAGTCTGAAGCGGTGCAGGAAAGATAAGGAGGAGGCAGTATGAAGAGACCGTTAATGAGGGCACGGGAGAGGCTGCGGTGCAGTGCAGAGGCTCTCTCCGCTCTAACAGAGATGAAGCTGCTTCTGTTAGCTCTCGTTGGGGTGGTGCTAACCTATCTGGTGACGGTGGAGCAGGAGTGACATTTATCTAGGGATTGGAGTGCCTTTGGCGTGCATGGGAAGGAAAGGCAGGATGTCTGTTTTTGAGCTTGGAGCACTGGAGGAAGAAGACTAGTAAGATGTCTTTTTATGGTCTCCTCGCCATATTGGGCTGCCGCCATGAGGATGTGACAAATTTATGTGGCTAAAAATCTGTCAAGGATTAATACCAGTTTCGCCCTCATAAGACTCAGCCAGAAGCCGGGCTTGGTGGCGCATGCCTTTAATCCCAGCACTCGGGAGGCTGAGGTAGGCAGAGCGTTGTGAGTTTGAGGCCAGCTTGGGCTACAACGAGAGCGCAAGGCCGGCCTGAGCTACACAGTGCGACCCTGCCTCAAAAAACTAGGGCCGAGAGTTTGGCTCAGTGCCTTAAGCGCCTGCCCTGATAGGCGCGAGGTTGTGAGTTCAATCCCCGGTGCCGCAAAAAAAAAAAAAAAAAAAACAGCCACAAACTAATCAGCCTTGAAAACCAGAGATCAAAAAAGCCAGCCGCAGTGAGCCTGATTCTCCTTCCAGGGCTGCCAGTGAGCAAGAGAATAGTGACAGCAGCGACAAGGACTGGCTGATCAGGATGGGCTTTCTTTTTCTTTCTTTTTTAAATTTTTATTTATTTATTTTTATTTTTATTTTTTGAGGCAGGATCTCACATGTAGCCCAGGCTGGCCTGGAACTCAGGACAATCCTCCGGTCCGAGCCTCCCAAGTGCTGGGTTCACAGGTGTGCGCCACCGTGCCCAGCTAGGGGCTGGCATTTTTGATCTCTGATTTTCAAGGCTGATTATTTTCCAGCTGAGTCTTATTTCCGGGGAACACAGGAAGTGCGTGTTAGTGTCTTGGACATGTACCAGGAGCTAAAGTTGTCACTCTGCATGTAGGGGATGGCGGTTCCTAAGCAAGGCGCCTCAGCAGAAGCAGCAGGAGAGGGCAGGGCGTGGCACCCACGTGCTCTGCCTCCTACTTGGGAGAACCGAACGGGGACACAGCAGAGACACAGGTGCTAAGTGCAGGAGGTTGGACCCTGGACAACGTGTGACCTGTCCTTGCCCATCATGAGGCTCACGGCCCACAGCCCAGCACAGGACGGGTTAGGACGAGGAAGCGGGCTGGAGGGTGGCGGGGTGGTTGAGCACTCATCTGAGTGAGTCCCTGGGTTTGAGCACACACAGGAGGGCGAGGGGGACATTCCTCACTTATTTAATCAAAGTTAAACCAGGAGTGATTGCGCACAGCTGTAATCCCAGCACTCGGGGGACTGAGGCAGGAGGATTGCCACAAGTTCCAGGCCAGCCTGTACTACACAGCAAAAGCCTGTCTCAAAGAAGAGAATTTTACATGAAAGGAGAGCCTTCAGAAATGAAGACCCAGCACCCAGGGGACCCGGCTGGATGCAGAGTCACAGGGAGGCGTGCGCTGCAGGACAAGGGCTGTGATCTGGGGAAGGAGTCTGGCAGGACCTGGCTCTCTAGGTTCTTCTTGGGCTCTGGGTAGCATTCCTGCCTCCCAGGCATGGGGCAGGACTTCTCTGGAGAGAGGGGCCTCCCAGGCAGAAAGCAGAGTGATCTGGTCGATTTTACAGCGACTTTGAAAGGCAGTTTCTAGTTTCGATGTCCAGAAGGCAGAAGACGACAGAGAAACCTTGTTTCTGGGGCTGCTTCCCAGGACTTTCTGCTTCCTCAAGTTTGAAGTGTTTAGCAGCCCTGGCCCCACATCCGAGGGGTCTCACTCCAAGGCCCACTGTGCATCTGGAGGAGGAAGCTCCTGGTTAATGTGCAGCATGGGGTGAGGGAGCCGAGAGACGCAAGTCCCAGTGTGCTGTGCGTGAGGAAGGGACGCTTCCTAGAGGACGAGCAGAGCCCTTGCAGAGCCTGCAGGGTCACGAGAGGGTCCCAGGTGAGGCGGCACCGAGAAGAGACTGGAAACCCTGAGGAGAAGGGGGAAATGGCCATTTAGGGCTGAGGCCAGAAGCCACAGGACGCCCCAAGGCTCTAAGAGTGGGGACTGGCAGGAACAGCATTGAGACTGCAGGGTGAGGCCGGCAGCGTAGCCTGGAACCGGAGTCACGTGGGAGACTAATAAGTTTTAGAGGAGTCTGATTTGCCACAGTAAAAGTCTGGAGTTTGCACTACCGTACCTGGGAGCCTTCGCAAGGCTTTGAGCAAAGATCTGAATATACATACGTAAAGTTTTGGTGGTACAGGGAATTGAGCCCAGAGCCTTCACACTGCAGCCTCTCGGAGCACTGGGGTTGCAGCATGTGCCATCACAGCTGCTGGGTCAAGTGTGCTTTTTTAAAGATCCCGTTTACATCTAGAAAAACCCCTATGGTGGCTATGGAGAGGGAAGGCCAGGCTGGGGAACAGCATCCAACCTGAACTGTGTATTGAGAGCCTGTTTTATTTTTTTGTTTTTTTTTTTGTGTGTGTGTGTTTTTTTTTTTTTTTAGGAAGGGAGGCAGGGAGGGAGGGAGGGAGGAAGAAGAAAGAAAAAAGAAAAAAAGAGAGAAAGAAAAGAAAGAGAGAGAGAAAGAAGGGAAGAAAGAAAGAAAGAAAGAAAGAAAGAAAGAAAGAAAGAAAGAAAGAAAGAAAGAAAGAAAGAAAAGAAAAGAAAAGAAAGAGAAAGAGAAGAAAGGAAGGGCCTGGCTGCGCAGGCGCTGGCCCCGCTGCACTCCATGTGGGCAGGGAGATGCGCCAGTGGGCCGTGCTGCTGCACCCACGGTGACGCCCCAGGTGATCTGGATGAGCTCTCACTGAGGAGGATTAGAAGATGGAGGGACTACGAAAAACCTGCCTTTCTTTCTTTCTTTCTTTCTTTCTTTCTTTCTTTCTTTCTTTCTTTCTTTCTTTCTTTCTTTCTTTTTCTTTCTTCTCAAGACAGGGTCCCTATATACAGTTCAGGTTGGACTTAAACTCACTATGCAGCCCAGGCTGGTCTCCCAGGGATGCTCCTGCCTCAGCCTCCCTGAGGATGGGATCAGCACCACCACACTCAGCTAAGAGCATTCTTCTGAAGGCATCAACAGGCTAATGCCTGGTGAGGAAGTACTGTACCAAGATCTAGAAAACAAATCGAGAGAGGCCAGGACAGCGTTTCAGAGGGAAAGCGTTAGCAGAGAGACTGACAGCGCTTCCAGCCACTGGGGCTGGTGGATCCTGGATGAGAACTGACAACAGCAGGCTGGCGGTGTGGCTCTGATACAGGGCTCACCAGAGTGCGCCACCAGAAAAGGAAAAGGATTATATCTTCCCTTGCATTAATCACAGGTGAAGCTTGGACCTCCGTTCCTTATGAGCCTAATCAACAAGTAATATTACCAGGGCCAGGAGTTTGGCTCAGTGGCTTAAGGGCCTGCCTGGCAGACACGAGGTTGTGAGTTCAATTCCCGGTGCCACAAAAAATAAATTAAATAAATAAATAAGATGTTAGTCAACAAGTAATGTTATCAGTATTTGTCACTGTCACCAACGGAAATCAGATATCTTTCTACCACATTTATGGTTGTCGAAGATACTTTAAAATGCCATTTAGCTCATCACTATTTTAAACTATAGTCAGTTGTTAGACCTGCTGCTAGAATTTGTATTTGATGTATCAACAAAGAAGCATTTGTCATGAATTTTTATATATTTTTGATACCTATTTCAATATAATAAGCTTCCATAGTAATCTTATTATTTTACTTTAAGCTTTTAAAGACATTGTCAAGGGAAGACGTTCATAGCTTCATCAGACTGCCAAAGGGGTCTGCAGAACAAAGTTAAGTGCCTCCGGCCCAGCAGAGGCAGAGGGCCAGAGTTTGGGTTCTTGTCTAGGGAAAGGGGGAGAGGTTCTGTCAACCACTAGGCAAGTAGGGTCAGGAATCTAAGATTCAAAGGAATTGGAAGTACACCACTGATCCCAGCCACGAAAAAAAATTTTTTTTCCATCTTATAAAATAAAAAGTAAACCAGGCCAGCTTTCTTCACTGAAAGAAATTCAATTTATTAGGCATGATTGTTATTTATAACATCTATGTTGCCTAAACATATTGGTCTGAAATGCTATCAAGAGAATTTATTTACATGAATTTGTTGTTATTTGCAGTACTGGGGATCAAACCTGGGTCCCTGAGCATACTAGGGAGTATTCTACCATTGAACTGTCCCCACATCTGAGTTACATATGGGATATTTAAATACACTTGATAAAATATAATGCTGTTAAATTTTAAAATTAAGAAAATTTAAGGAAATTTTCTTATCCATTTTGATTACATCATTCATCATAGAATGGAAGGATTTCATATTTCAAATTTAGTGGCAGATTTATAAGCTAGTGGTAATAAAAGACAAATGACATTAAATCTAGGAAACAAAAAAGAGAAAAAGATTCTAGTATTTAAAAGTTTCCACTTGGAGGCTGGTGTAGTGGCAGTGGCACAGTTCTATAATTCTAGCACTTTGGAAGGCTGATGCAGGAGGATTGCGAGCTCAAGACTAGCCTGAGAGCTGGGCATGGTGGCGCATGCCTTTAATCCCAGCACTTGGGAGGCTGAGGTAGGTGGAGCATTGTGAATTCTAGGCTGGCTTGGGCTACAACGCGAGCGCAAGGCCGGCCTGAGCTACGTAGTGTGACCCTGCCTCAAAAAACTAGGGCTGGGAGTTTAGCTCAGTGGCTTAAGCGCCTGTCTGTCAGGCGCGAGGTTGTGAGTTTGATCCCCGGTGCCGCAAAAAAAAAAAAAAAGAGCCTGAGGAATGAATATATGAATATATATATATATATATATATATATATATATATATATAAAATCTGGGGTTGTAGCTCAGTAGCAGAGTCTTTGCCTATCATGTGTAAAGCCCTGAGTTCAATCTCAAGTACTACAAAGAAAAAAATTTCTATTAACTCCCAGTAGTCTAGTTTTGAAATAATGTGGATGATCCTAAAAACTCTTAAACTTATAATTGGCTTAAAGTTGTCCAGGTTGCTGGTACCTCCAGGCATCTAGCAGAAGTAAATTAAACTGATTTCTGGGGATAGACTATAACTTTTCAAACACTACCTCCTGCATGGAGATAGCTAGGCATAAAAGAAAAAGTAGTATGAAGGGTAAGTAAAAGCAGCAGCAGAAACAGGCACTACAAGTAATGGACTTACTAGACACAGACTTTAAAATGAGTGAGCTATAGAAAGCCCTTCTAGAACTTGTGGTCCAGAGAAATCCACATTTGCAATCCCATGGAAAAGTTACTGGAATTCTAATAAGTTAATTCCATTCACCACTTCCAGTGCAACACATGGCGAGAATATAAGGTATATTTGTAGCTGTGGGGAGCCAAGGGGGCCCTAAGTCCAGTTAGAGCAATGGCTAACCCAAACAAAGGCCTCGACCCAGGGCCAAACCCAAGTTTTATGAATTTGTGAAGAGGGGAGCGGCTCAGGGATGAGTGACTGTGAGAAAGGCGGGAGGTACATGAGTGCCTGAGTGCCTGGGCTGGGTTAGGTAGGAGGCCTGAGATCACCTCTGCAATACGCAGAGAGCGAGACAGAGCTATGCAGAAAGAGTAACCTGTATGACACAATTTGGGACAGTGTCTAATGTTTTGGGATTGGTGCTTCAGCTTTTTTATGTCCTGAGAAATCATAGCCTTCTGTCTCGAGTGAAAGCCTGGCTCTCTCAGCCCGACTCACACATACTTCTTGGGAGCTATGGGCAGGGCAGCACTGACCTGTCCCATGGCTTCAAAGGCTGCACATAGCACCTTGACTAGACCCATTTGCATTGCTTAAAGCCAATTGAGGAGACAAAGACGAAACTTATCCAGCTCTGTACATATCAATACATGGAAATAGGCCCAGGTTTAGCCAAAATGGAGACAAGTACTGGTCTTTCAAGGAGAGTCATTCAGGTGGTCCTCCATGGCAAGCATATGAGATAAAAGAAGATTCAAATTTCAGCCAGGAACTAAACACAGTGGAGAGAAACAGGCTGGGATGTAGCCCAGTGGTAGATCACTTACTTGCCTAACATGCACATGGCCCTGAATTTGGATACCCAGCATAAGAAAGGAGAGTAAAGAGTCAGCATGACCAAGGTTGAGAGGTCACACGTTACTGAAATGCAGATGGAGAGAGGGACGGTGCAGGAGAGAGACAGCAGCCACACAACCGTGAGGTACTGCTGGCAGTTTTTGTAGGGTTGATTACAATGGAAATGGTAGTTATCACTGGCTTCCTCAACAGATCCAGGATACATGGTCTGTGGGGTAGGGGTAGATTTCCCCCACCCCACAGACCATGTATGGGAACTGTGTGTTAGGGTTTTCTGGCACAACAGAGAAGCAAAAAATAAAAAAAGAAAAGAATATATTTATCGAGGATGTGGCAAGGAGCACACAGCCCATGGCAATTGGGCTATCTCCTTCACCAGAGACAAACATGGTGGGAGGTTTTATGACCTCTGACTGGAAGCAGTGCTTAGGGTGGGCACTGATGACATGTGAGGAACTGATTGGAATTTTTTATGTGTGCAAATGGGAAATGTGAAAGAGTTTTGCCCTAATATAAATTATTGTACAATTATGGCAATGGTCTAACATGGCAGAAGGCTAAAGCGGGAACACTTACCCTGATGGCCACTTCCTCCTCCTTCCTCTTTGGCCCAAACTGCAACTTCCAATCAGTTCCTCACATTGTTACAGGCAACTGAGTTAGACAGAAATATAGGCAGTCAGACAGGGCTAGGTCCTTGAAGGGGCCAGTGCAGAAGCCCAGATACTTTAGAACTGTGGGGGAGACAGACACCTCCTGCTGTGGGCCAGATCTCAAGACAAAAGGCAGAACAAATACAACTGCATCCTAAGGGTCAACAGTCCAAATAGTTCTCTATCACCCTGAGGAAGTCAGGAATCAGCATCCCAACCTCAAGAGTCACTGCTGTTAAGCATCCCCTGCTTACTACGTGACCCGCTTCCCCATTTGTCCTTGATTTAATCAATTCCACCTGAGCAATTAGTCTTACTGGTTGACCATAGTTATGTCCCACCTTATGCCCACCTTCCAGGTTCCCATTTTCCCCACCTTGGACCTGTCTAACCTCATGGTTTTACTCTATAAAGGTCCCTAAAAATGACAGAGTCTTTGGCAACCCGCTCAGGACCCCTTCTGTCCCTCAGACAAAAGCTTTCTTTCTCTCAATAAATATACTCTGCTCTTAGCCTCCATTGTTCCTAAAATTCATTCTTTGATTTTAGAGAACACAAACTCATGCCGGACATATAGTAGGTTGGGAGTTTCATTCCCCTATATCATTTGGAGGTCTGAGGTCGTTTTTCCTATATCAGCATGTTATCAATGCCTGCCCCATGTGCCACTTCCAATCAGTGGTGACACGCACACACACACACACACACACACACACACACACACACACACCCTGTATCCAGTTGAAGGAGATAGCCCAACTGCCACAGGTTGTATGCTTCTTCCCACATCCTCTCATAAATGTGTTCTTTTTTTTTTTTTTCTGCTTCTCTGTTATGCCAAAAACCCCTAATGTATTGTTGCCTCACAACTCAGATTGGCAGTGTTTGTGAGCTCCTGGAAGTTGTCTCCGGTCTTGAGCTCCTCTGCCCAATGAGCCACTGTTCCTTGCTCTGGGACCTGTTTATTTGCCACCACCAGCCTGCATCCAACACAGACCTACCTCGTTTGTCACAGGTGAGCCACCATTCCATCCAACGTTTTCTGTTCTGTTTTTCCCAGCCTTAAAAATTCATAAGCTTATGTCAGATAACCTCTTGCCTTCCCCGAACAATATAGCAGTTCTCACATTCCTTGCATAACTGAGGCAGAGCCGTTACCCTCTTGTTCTCTGGGACCCTGCCCCACACTCTTGGTGACAGCTGATGAGAACGGGTGTTGGGACCTTCCTTGTCACACTTTCAAGACAGGTGATGACCTGTTTTGATCAGTGTGGCACAGGACAACTCTCATGTCCTGAGGCAGAGTTGTTCTCTTGGCTCACCTCTAATTCAGTCACTACGGGGAATACTATTTCCTGTCCCCCAAAAACACACCTCTGGGGTGCCTGGTTGGTAACCTTGGTGCTCTTGGCCTTAAGAAGGGTATAAAAACTAAAAAACTGATCTTTTACTGCCAGGTGGCTTGGCTGAACTACCAGTTTAATGGCAGCCCATGGCCTAATGGGCAAATGTTTGACCCCTCTATCCTTCAAGATTCATATAACTTTCACCACAGTGGTGGCAAGTTGGCAAAAATCCCTTATAATCAGGTCTTCCTCACTTTGAGGACATGTTCTTCTCTCATTGAGTCTTGTACAGTGGTCCAGGAACTTCTGGTTCACTCTACTCCACCAGGGTCTCCCCCTTCCTCTCCATCAGACCCCTCAGATGATGTGCTCCTGTCTTTACTGCCCCTGCCCCATATTCCCAAGCCCGAACCCCTCGGCCTTCTCAACCAGAGGTTTCTGAGCCCCCTGCTTCCTTCTCGTCCCAGTCTCAGGTTCCTCAATTCCCTCAACTCGAGCCATTTATTCTGTCGAACGGCCCCTCTTCTTCTTTCCCCTCTGCTCCTGCATCACCATTCTCCCTGCTGGCGCACCACACTTGGTTTTGCACATTTTAGCCACCTAGCAGGTCACCTGGTGTTCAACTGCCGTCTTGCAATCCCACACCACATGGTCCTCAGCAGCCATATTGCTGCAGCTCATGTAGACAGCTGCCATCTTGCAGTCCACCACTGTGTGAGTTTCCTGCCATCTTGTGACAGGTCACAGGGTAAGTGGCCACCATCTTGCAGTACCTCATCATGTAACCAGCAGCAGCCATCTTGTTGTGGGTCATATGGTAACCAGTCACCATCTTGTGTTTCCCTGTTGCATGGTGATGGTCATTTTATGGTCCATTACCCTGTAACTGCCCACAGACACCTGCTGGGTAGTTGGCTGCTCAGCAGCTGTCTACACCTCCCACTCCACAGCCTTCTCAACCTCAGTCCCTATTCCCCCTTTGGGAACAGGCTGGTCCCAAGAGACTAGTTCGTATTCATGCTCCTTTTTCCCTTGCCAACCTATCTCAGATTAACCATAAATTAAGTTCCTTTTCTGCTATTCTTATTTCTGTTAATTGACCTACAAAAGGGTTCTTACTAGTCTATTTATACTTACACGTGTAAAATTATAATTTAAATTGACCAAATATATTTGAGTGCATTCTAATTGTATAAGATGTTTGTCTGTTAAACCGTGTATGTTTCTATGTCCAATCTGTACAGATCATCTATATGTGTTTCTTTATATGTCATATCTACAAACAGCTGTTTCTTTTATTCAACAATCTTTTCTCTTTTCCTTTTTGTACACTTTCAGATCATTTACTCAAGGTTTATTCGGTTATAGATTTAAAAAGCATGCTTCTACCTGGGTTGCCATGGGTCAAAATGATGCTAAAATTGGTTAAACAAAATCCCTTGGGGTAAAAAGAGATTATACCAGACTTCAGTTTGTGAATAAGAAAGCAGCTGCCTGGTAACTTTAACCAGTTCTTATTAATTGGAGGCCCTAATAATCTTCATAGTCTTATGGGAGACACCCAAAAAAACTTATAAAAATATATTAAGGTTCTTAATGCTAATACAAAGGTTTCATATGGCTAAGACAATTCATTATTGCTGATCTTATGGTATATTCATGCCTTCAGATATAAAATTGGGATTGTTTATGATGATAAACATTTTCTTTCAGATCCAGACATCTGCCTTTATCTTGTGCTCCATCCAGGAACCAACATGAGGTCATCAGTCTAATGATAATTTTTATGTTCACAAAATGTCAGACTTCATCAACAAAAGAACCTAACAGCCAGTTGGTTACAATTGCTGTAACTTAAAAAGTTTCTAAACTTAACTGTTAACCCTACTGCT
>RJWM01003481.1:91846-112931 GCA_004363535.1 Dasyprocta punctata | reverse complement strand
CTTCGCAGGTCATTAGTATTGACTCCTGCTTTTTCATTTATGCCTATTAATCTTATGTTATTTCTCTTGGCATCATCTTGCAGCTGTTGAATTGTTGTTTCTTGGTTCCTTACTATTTTTAGGAGATCTTTTCTTTCATGGCCATGATCTCCCATGCTATCTTCAAGATCTGAGATTCTATCTTCAGCTTCATTTAAGCAGTTTTTCAAACTTTCCATGGAGTTTTTCATTTCTTGTATTTCCCTTTGCATCTGTTTCATGCATTCTGTTTGTGTCTTATGTTGTTCATTCAAGGTTTCAATCATTTTCTTAAGTTCTTCTATGTTTTTATCTTGCTCTTCTTTAGATACACACAACATTCCTTTAATAATGATTGTCATTTCATGTTTTAGCTGAGAGAATATTTCTGATATGAATTTCTCTATAGCTTCATCAAGCTATTTCTTTATTGCATTTTCTATCATTTCAAAAAGTCCATTTGTGTGACTCCCACTGTCTTCCATTTCAGTATCTCTTGGGTTTGTTCTTTGTGGGCTGGGGGACTAAGACTGCCTCTTGGTCTTTCGTTTTGTCATTTTCTTCTGGAATCTATGTAGCTCTGTGTCCTGTGAGGCTGGCCAGCGTTCCCCTGAGGTTCGCGCTGATTCTTGCGGTGTGCAGGATCGCGGGAGCCGGTAGGCTGGGTCCCGTGCGCAGCAAGGAAGGGCGGCCTCCCGGGGCGTGCGGGTGGAGCCTCCTCCTTAACTGGGTGGGGGCTAACAAGGTCTCCCGGTCCCTGGGAGCTAGGCTGCGCACCGCGAGTGACGCGGACCTGACCCTGGTTCTGTCCGCAAGTTCAGCCCAACAGCTATGCCTGTGGGGCAAGCCCGGGCAGGTCCCGGCCTACAGTGCCGGGAGCAACCCTGCTGGGTGGCAGGGTCTGCACGCGAGCTGTGGGATGGCACACGCTCGAGCCGCTATGCTGAAGAATGGAGCTGCCGTGCGCTCTGCACTCTGGTGGGGGGGGCCCAAGCTCTCCAGGTCCCTGCAGCTATGTTGCTCAGTTCCCGGTGAGCAGCTCTGGGGTCCTGGGCTGATTTGGGCTGGGCTGCGTACCTCTGTGTCCTGCGCGGCTGGCCGGCGTTCCCCTGAGGTTCGCGTTGATTCTTGTGGCGTGCAGGATCGCCAGGCCAAGGATCTTAATGGACATTTCTCCAAAGACGATTTACAAGTGTCCAATTAACATATACAAATATGCTCACTCTAATTATTCAGGAAATGCAAATTAAAATAAAAATGAGTCAGCATGGTTTTTTAAAATATGAGAACCCAAAATATAAATAAAGAACAAAATAAAAAAAGACAGGAGAAAGTAGAGAAACAGATCTCACATAGGAAGGGGATCAAGAAGGGAGAGAAAGAAGGGAAAGGGGATGAAAGAAAGAATTAAGATGTGTTATATACATGTGCCAGTTCCACACAAGACATGTAAACATTGTGTACTGCACACATGTACTAATAAATACACTAAAGTAAAATGATGAGTTATTAATGCATACCCATAAGAATGGCTAAAACTCAAAAGATTGACCAAAAATACCAAGAACAGAAGAGAATATAAATTTAAAATTCTCAGAGTGCTGTTGGAAATACAAAATGACACAACGTTGGAAAATTATTTGAGTGTTTATTGTAAATTTCTTGTTCCATACAGTCCAGCAGTTTTACTCCTAGGTTACTCAAGAGATATGAACACGTGTGCACAAAAAGACTCATGCATGAATTTTCATAGCAGCGCTGTAATTGCCCCAAACTGTAAGCAGTTCAAATGGTCATCAGTGAATGAGCAGATAAACAAACTGTGGTATGTCTGTACAATGGAGTAAATGCCAGCAACTAAAAGCAGCGTGGTTGGAGCTCAGTGCTGAATATGCTGAGCAGAAGCCAGAAGCAAAAGAAATCTACTGATGACTCCATTTATATGAAGTTCTAGAGAATAAATAAATGTATTAGTGACAGAAAGCAGATAAATGGTTGTCTTGGGATGGCAGAGATGGGACTGATTGCAAAGAAACTTGAAAGAACTTTTTGAGGTGATGGAAATTACTCCATATTATAATGAGGGTCACATCAGTGTATATATTTCTCAAATGTCTTTGAACTGTATACTTAATACAGGTGCATTTTTGTTATATAAATTATACCTTAAGATTTAAAATAGGGAAAATGACCTCAGTGATCAAACTGTTCTGTAAACTTAACTATTTGCTCAAACTTCAGTACTCATTAAAGGAAGACAACAAAATACACTTAACAGTGTTGCTAACAACAATATACTGTATACCCCTGATTAAAAATTACTGGACATGTGATAAAATAGGAAATTGTGGGAAAAAAAATAAAGGTCAGTCAATGTAAGTAGACCAGGAGATGACAGAGATTATAGAATCACCAGAAAGGAATTTTAAAATAATTATGATAAGCTGGACATGGTGGTGCACACGTTTAATCCCAGCACTCGGGAGGCTGAGGTAGGAGGAGCGTTGTGAGTTCAAGGCCAGCTTGGGCTACAGCGCGAGCACAAGGCCAACCTGAGCTACGTAGTGCGACCCTGCCTCAAAAAACCAGGGCTGGGAGTTTGGCTCAGTGACTTAACCTCTGTCTGCCAGGCGCGAGGTTGTGAGTTCAAGCCCTGGTGCCGAAAAAAAAAATTATGATAAATATACTGAATGTTTTAAAGAAAAATTAGATCATAATGAGCATAGTGGATGATATTAAGGTGAACCTAATGGAACTTTTAGAACTGAAAATACAGTTTCTGAAAAATTCATTGGATGCACTTAGCAGAAAATTAGACTCTAGAAGAATAGATGAGTCAACTTGAAAACCTAACAAACTTTACAGATTGAAGCACAGAGAAAAAATGAAAGAACTGTGAATAGAGCCTTAGTGACTCATGGAAAAATATCAAAGGCCTGACATTTAACTGGATTTCCAGAAGAGGCAGGATAGGAAAGAGCAAAAAAAAAAAAAAAAAAAAAAATTTGGCTTAGCATTTTCCAAAGTTACTGAAAACTATAAATTCACAAGTCCAAGAAGCTGATAAACCAAGGCAGGATAAACACAAAATCACAATACCAAGTAAAATCAGACTTTTGAAAAATAATGATAAAAATAAAATTGTAAGCCAGGCATGGTGACACATACCTGTAATCCCAGCACTCAAGAGGCTGAGGCAGGAGGATCGTTGTGAGTTCGAGATCAGCCTGGGCTCAAGTGAGCTCAAGGCCAGCCTGAACTACATAGTGAGACCTTGTCTCAAAAAGACCAAAAAAAAAAAAAAAATTGTAAAAGCAACTAGAAGAAAAAAGACATATAAGGAAGTAAGAATAAGAATTAAATATTGACTATCAAATTATGCATTCCAAAAGACAGTGGAACAACATCTTTAAAGTACCAGAACTAAAAGCCTGTTAAGCTAGGATTCTGTGTCTGGTGAGAAATATCTTTCATAAATGAAGGCAGATTTTTACAAAATGTTTAAAAGCATTTTGAGCCTTCCATATCCAACGCCAGTGGTTTTTACTGTGACCACTGAGACTCAGCACCTGGGTCCCTTTGTAAGTTTGATGTCTTTAGTTACAGTTCAACAGTTCGGTGTAACTGTGGTAAATTGCATGAGTTGGGGAAATTTGAATTGCCTTCCTATCAGTGAAGACTCCTGCCACCGCAATAGCAGGAAGCAGTCAGTGTGGTGTTAGTCTCCTAGAAGCCATGCGAGTAATCAGTTGAGCACAGTGCCTCCTGTTTATGATCCCCTTCCCTGCGTCCTCCCCAGTGCTCTGTGCTGTACTGTAAATGTCAGATTCTGAGCCCTTCTTAATACCCTACATGGCATCATTTAGGTCTCAACTTGCCCATTAGCAACTTTTTTCCTGTGTGTGTATGTGCACGTGTGTGTGTGTGTGTGTGTGTGTGTGTGTGTCAAATTTAGTGCCTTAGGGGAGCTGCACAAGCACTGTACCGCTGAGTCGCATGGCCAGCTCCGTCAGCACACTCTCCATTCCACTGAACAGGTGCCCCTTGGCTGGATGAATAAGAAACTGGATTAAGTTTAAAACAGCTTCAAGCTAAAGTTTTTTGAAGTAGAATAGAGGAAGGAGAGTGTCCTGTAGGGGCGGGCAGAAACATTTGGTGAGTACTTGTAGTGCCTCCTTCTATTTTCCTACCTTGGAGGGCTGTTAGCCAAATAGGTCAGCAAAGCATGAGAGTCAGCTCAGACTGAACTGAAAGCAAAGCAACAGCTTCAAGTTCCACCTGGAAAGATGAATCCATTCCATGTTCCATAAAAATTTCCTGAGTACTTACAATGACAAATATCACAGCCAGCTTCCTTGCTGGGTCTGAGTGATCTTTACTCCTGGCCTTCTAACTTTTACAGACCTACTGTACATTTTATCAAGGTTAGGCTATGTAACCAGAAGAATACATCAAAAGTGATGTCCTGTGGCCAAAAAGTTACCAAAAAGTACTATGTTTCCATCTTGGTCATGCGTGGCTCACTTGCACAGCAGAGGAGTGTGTGAAAACTGGTTATCTACCATGCAATTGGCAGTCCCACCAGCTGCCTCTCAAAGTGGTTTCACACTGGCTCTTATAAGATGTTTAGGCTACATGTGGCCTTTTGTAACTCCAGGGAGCTGGTCCTCTAAAGTTAGACTTGCCTTTGGCTTCTTGTGGAGCTTCATAATAGGCCAGTTTCCATTGGTTTTAAGTACAAGCTCTTGGAAGAACAGTGAAGTTTCAGCTCAGTGCTTTCAGGACACATGTGCATTTAGGGAGGCTCTTGGGAGAGTCAGGCAGACAAGTGCTTGTCATCCAAAGGCATTGTTCCCAAATGAACAGAGGTGGCACAACCAGAACTATGGAGTTTCTAGACCAAGGAATTGAGATGGTATACCTGTGTAGGCCTTGGTATCAAACGCCCTGGCCTTTCATGACCACTGTGACACATGATGGTAGTTTTTCTAGTGCTGTGTGACTATGCTTTTGAAATTGTTTCTTGTCCTCGTTTGGGGGAGGCAGTTATCTGTCTTGATGGGGTTTTTTGTGAGAATTGAACAGGGAAAGGAACTTAGCACAGCCTGGTACATGGTAGGTGCTGAGTAAGTGTATTCCTTCTGAGGCTCACCTTGCTGACAGACTTCCATAGCAGAATGTCCTGGGGATGTAGGAAATCCCCATCATACCATCTCATATCAGTTATTATAATTGGAAAAATATAGATAACTTAATCCAAGATCTATAAGTAAAACTGGAGAGATTGCGTGACTTGTCTGAGACTTCCCAGCAAGGTCAGAGTCTAAGCCAGCACTAGACCAAAGTGTCCTGCCTCTTAGGCCTTTACTCCTGCCCCTCCACCGCATGGCTTTGTGGCTGTTTCTGTGCCCTCCACCATGGCACATGTTTGTTTGTGTTCGTTGACTGGTCCAGGCAGTTTGGTCTAGACTGTAGCATGAGAAAGGAAACTCAACCCTCCTAACATTATGCCACGTGGCTGACAGCCCAGAAGTACAGAACCCAGAGCAGCAGTGGGAGGTGGGAGGTGACTGGAGCCTGTGGTGATGATGGAGAGACTTTGCACGCTCATGGGAAACAGGAGACTTTGCTGTCTCCTGCTCCCAACTGACAGAGCAATGCGAGGTTGCCCAGGAGCCTGAGCCGCACTCAGGGTGGTGGCAGGAACAGCCACAAGCTTGTCAGAGGAGCTCGTGAGGCCTCTTCACTGACCAGTCATCCTCACTTTTAAGTGTGTTAAGACTTGAATCCAGTTTTTACCACACATCCTGGAGTTTTGAACCTTGCCTGTAATATAGATACAATGTCAATATCTGGAATTGTGTGGCCACCTAGGTTTACATTTTCTAAGCGGATCCTCTTTTAGAGGCTCTTCACGTTTGGTAATCTCATCTGGATTGCACGTAGAGGTCTAAGTTTCATAAGCTTTATGTTTGGAACCGAGACCAGGCTCCGTCAGGCCCAATGCTGATTGTTTACATTGGCCCAGATTCTGGTCCCGACATTACCACATGCTGCGTGTAGGATTCAGCTAGTTCCTTAATGGTTCTGAGCATCAGTTTCTTCATTTGAAAATTCGGATGATTCTATCCACCACCTCTTAGGGTGAGTGAGTGATAGTTAATTTATCTCGAGTCTGGAGCCATCAGTGTTACTGATGCTGATAATGCCTTATCTGCTGAGGCTATCTCAGAAATCCTTGTGGGGACTCAGCTGAATGCATGATGGGTTTATGTAGTGGATGAGGCTGTTTGTCTTTGAAGGTGAAGCACGATGCTGTTGAGGGCTATGTCAGGGTAAACCTGCCCAACTGAAATAATCTTTATGAATGAAACACACTACGTGGTGGTGGTGGGGGGGAGTTTCCAGGGAAATTCTTAGAGTTCAGTGACCTAGTATCTAGTCTTTTACTTTCTGTGCTTAACTCTTCGCAGGTAGACCCCAAGATATCTCGTTCTCTCCTTCAGGGTTCAAGGAACGAAAACATCACAGGTATTCTGCCTATTATGTGCTGTGTTCCCTGCAGAGTTTAGACCATGAAAGCAACTGAAGTTCTTCCTAGAACAAAATCCAGCTATGACTTACAGTTCTTTACAATGTAATGGTTCACTGGGGCCTCTCTTAACTAGGAAGCAGACAGGTGTCTGCTCTGCTTGACTTGAAGATTCATCCTCTGTGGTAGGGTTGGCTGGGTTGTCCATATTACCTCAGAGAACTCGGACTCTAGCATCTGCCTTTTTCTAAAAGCTTGGTGAGCTATGAGGTTGTGAAGGTCAACCCTATAATCGTTAAAGAAAACTTTTTACAGTCAAAGGTCTCTTATCCAGCAGAGTCGGGATTGATTGATGGTTGGCTAATTTTTGAAAGGCAGTGAAACTGGGGAATACTAAAAAAATAGCAACATGTACAATGAACACTTTATTTTAATTTGTGCCTGTTGGCATAGAGTAAGAGAGCCCTGGTCTGGCAAATGGGGACCCGGGAGCTCGTGCGCACAGGGTCACTGCGGCACTGATCCTGGCCCGCCTCAGTGGGGACTATTCTCCATCTCAAGTGAGTTCTGCCTGCTGGGTGCTTTTCCCTAAGGGGGAAATCTTGTGGGTGAGTTGGGTTTAAGGAAGGCTACTAATTGCCTAATGCGCAAAATTGTAATTTAATCGTTTTTAAATTACTGGTTTTAGCAGCAGAGGCCTGTATTTATTTTTACTACGAAAGTAATACTTGCTCACTGTAGACAACCAGAACATTATGAAAACACATAGCATAAAAAGTGAAAGTTCACTGTAACTCCACGCTCTAGAAACTAATTTAACTGTCTATTGTATATGCCTCCAAATTTCTGTATGTATGTATATTTTTTAATAAAAACAGATCACATTAATAAAAATAATATACATTTACTGTTTGGGTGACTTGATATATATATGGGTTTTTTGGAGTTTTTTTTGTTTTCTGAGACAGGGTCTAACTATGTAGTCCAGGCTAGCCTTAAACTCACTATAGTTATGTTCCAGGCTCACCTTGAACTTGCAGTGATCTTCCTGCCTCTGCCTCAGAGGGGTTGGTGACTTATTTTTTGTCACCATTTAATATAATTTTGCCATTTCATTACAAATAGATGTACCTCTAGTACTACCTCACTTTTCTTTTTTTGAAACAGAGTCTTGCTGTATAATTTAAACTGACCTTGAACTCAGTATGTAGCCCAGGCTGGCCTTAAATTCACAGCGATCCTCTTGCCTCAGCCTCCCACGTGCTGGGATTACAGGCATGCACCACCATATCCTGCTGCACTACCTCCCTTTTTTTTTTTTTTTTTTTTTTTTTTTTTTTTTTTTTTTTTTTTTTTTTTTCTTTTTCTTTTAACAGAGTCTCACTGTGCAGTTCAGGCTGGCCTTGAGCTCACTTTTTAGTTCACGCTGGTCTCGAACTTGCAGTGATCCTCCTGCCTCAGCCTCCCAAGTGCTGGGGTTACAGGTGTGCACCACCATGCCTGGCTTCGCTACCTCACTTTTTAAATAGCTTTATTGAAGTATAGTTTATATATCATCAGTTTTGCCACTGCAAGCATACCATCTCAGCCTTACTTTTTAACATTGTATAATAATGTATGGTAACTTTTAACCCCTTCCCTGTTGGACATTTCACTGGCTATTTATAATAAACAGTGCTGCAGAGAATGCTTTGACACACAAACTTGTGAGTATTTGTGCAAGTGTAACTATAGAAGAAAATCCTAGAAGCAGTTTCTGGGTCACAGAATGTGACCACGTACAGTCATAGTGGGGAGCTGGGCATGGTGACACATTCCTATCAGGTAGGTGCTCAGGGAGCTAAGTCAAGAGGATGACTTGGGGCCAAGAGGCAGAGCCCAGCTTGGGCAACATAACCCCATCTTTAAGAAAATAAATACAATAAAAAATAAAATCCTGCTAGGCATTGCCAAAGTATCTGCCTCAACTCTCGTGTGATCTGAGAGAAACCCCCCCCCCATCCATTATAAGTAAATGAAATTCTTGAATTTTTTTGTCTCTGGCATATGGAATAGCAGTGCCACGGTGACAAAGCAGGGTCAGATGCCACTCATCTCTGTGAGTTTCCTGTCCTAGAGCTTCCTCAGGTGCCCAGGGACACTGGCTTACAGGATAGGATTTTTGCAGGACAGCCCATTTGAGTTTATACCTGGGGCTTCTGTCCATGCACGAATTGTCAAGCTCTCGTCAGAAAGCATTCACAGTTCTCCAGCTCCTCCTGGCACTTGGGTCAGACTCTGCATCTTTCACCCCCACCCCACCTGCAGGCCTCGGAGCAGCATCGCAGACACTGTGCCTACAGCATCCCTGGTTCCTTGGGAGCTCAGGCCACCAAGGCCACCCTGACAGCAGTGTAGTTACATCCACTTCCCCACATCTACCAAGGAGTTGTATGGTTTACTCTGCTGTCAGCAGCTTAAGATTACTTGTTTCCCAGTACCCTCAACCAAATGTTTTATTTTTTCCCCTTCTTTCCTTTCCCCTCCCCCATTTGCTTTCCCTCCCCTACTTGAACATTTTTCTTACTTCACAATATCTGTTATACAGTTTGGTCCTTGTTTACACTTTTGGTTTCTCACACCAGAGGAGCAGTGTGGTATTTACACGTGTGTCTGATTTATGTCACTTAACAGTATATTCTCAAGGTGCATCCATTTACCTAGAAATGTCTCGAGCTTATCCTTCTTTATGGCAGAGTAATATTCTTTTGTATTAAAAAAAACTACACGTCTTCTTTATTCATTCACCAACTGATAGGCATTTGGGCCGTTTCCAAGATTTGTCTGTTACAAACTGTGCTGCTATGAATATGGGTGTGCATATATCACTATGGTATGATGCTTTTAATTCTTTTGGGAAGATTCCAGAAAGAGGAATAGCTGGATCAAATGGACCACTAGTTCTAGTTTTTTGACAAATCTTCACACTGATTTCCACAGTGGATGCACCAGTCTTGCACTCCCACCAGCAGTGGAGATAGGTTCCTTTTTCCCCTCAGCCCCACCAGCATTTGTTATTGGTTGGTTTCTTGATGCTAGCCACTCTTTCTGAGATGAGCCAGAATTTCAGCGTTGTTTTAATTTGCATCTCAGGAATGACCAGTGATGTTGAACATTTTTTTCATGTATTTGCTATTTGTACTTCTTCATCTGAGAAGTGTGTATTCATCTCAGATGCCCATTTTTAGATTGGGTCTTTACATTTTGGAGGTCTGATTTTTTTTTTCTTTATATATTCTCAGTAGTAATCCTTTGAGGAACAGCTGGCAAAAGTATTTTCCCACATTGTGGGTTGTCTTTTCACTCTGTTGGTAGTTTTTCTTGCTGTCTAAAAGCTTTTGAATAAGGTGAGATACCTGTTATTGATTCTTTGTGATATTTCCTGTGCAATCGGGATTTTGTTTAGAAAGTCTTTGCCTACACCAGTATCTTCAAGAGTTCTACCTATTTTTATCTTCCAGCAGATTTAATGTTTCTGTTTTAATATTTAGATCTTTGACCCATTTTGATTTTAGTTGAGTGGATTCAACAAATGTTTTAATTTTTGCTAATCTGGGTAAAGATAATTTCTAGTTTGCATTTTAAAAATCAATATTATCACGGTTTCATATCTTCTTGTGTGTTTATCAGCCATTCATATTTCTGTCAAACAGAATCCCATGTGGGACACACAGTGATAATGCCCCCCTACTCCTCCTGAGATCGTTATCTTTAGCAGATGGCGTAACAGCCCTGCGCCCCGGGGATGCAGTGTCTTCAAGGAGGACTGTGTCCAGAGGAGGAAGTGGATCCATTTGCTAGACAGTTCAGCATTTGGCAGGGGTGGAGGAGTGTCATCGTTTCTCTCTCAGCCTTTGGCTGAACCTCCATATGGGAGGATTCAAGCTGGTAGACTTAGAACCTGGGCTTCATCTGGTCCTTCCCAAAAAATGTTCATGAGTCCTTAGGCTGCTTACAAACTCAGGTCATCTGGTCCAGTCAGCTAAGGCCACATTTGTTGAGGGAGACCTTGACAAGTGACCCATGCTGCCTTGCTTTTAGCTAGGAGAAGGGAGAGTAGGGATGCTTATCCTTTGGCAGTTTTGCTGCCTTCCCTTGTCCAAGTCCAAGACAATTTTAGTTCTGTTACAGGGCTTGTGGTTTATAAACTAAGCTTCTGGGAGACCTCATCATGAAAATTCATGGAACTCACTGAAGTGAAAATAAATACCTGCACCATCTTCAATAAACAGGGCTTATGTGATGGAATGAATGAATTCCTGTGTTCACTCAACACTATTTAGCTGCATGTTAGGAGTTGGACTTCCTCTGGATGCCAGGAGTATGGAAGTGGACAGAATAGAAGATCCTGGCCCTGCTGAACTTCCTTTACTTGTGAAGGGACAGTAGTCAAGAAAGCACATGTGAATTTCTGAGATGAGTGCTTGGAGGGAATAGAAGAGAGAAATGAGGTTGAGGAACAGGGCAACAGGTGCCCCTGCTGATGACAAGATCGTGAGGTGAGCTGAGAGCCGCAACAGGACAGGAAGGGGAGCAAGGCACTTGGCGATCTGGGAGGAGAGTGTTGTAGACAGGAGGATGGAGTGCAGTGCAGGGAGGAAGCCCTTGTGATGCGAGGGAATGGGGCTCAGGGAGAGGAGCAACACAGCCTCTAACGTGACACCTTGACCAGAAAAGAATCTGCCTTTTATCCTAAATGCTATGAAAAGGCATAGGAAGGCTTCAAGCTGTGTGTTTCAATTCAATGGAGGTATCATTTACATGAAGTAAAATGCACAGATTTTAAGCGTAAAGCTTGATACAATTTATGTGTCGTCAGATTTTTAAGTGAAATGGAAGCAACATTATTTTAATAAATCTTAATGAGACAACACTGGCAGCCATATGGAGGATGAATGGAGGCATAAACAATATTCCCATCTTAGACAAAACACAGTGTGGCTTTGAGCATGGAACTTAGTGTAAAAGAACACTTAGAGGGGGCATTTGACCCTGTCCAGGAAAAGGCCAGTAGTGGGGCAGGAGGAGTGAGTTTGGTCCCTGAGGTCTATGCAGCTGACTTGGCTCAGTGCTGCAAGTTCCGCAGTGCTCTGCAGGTGTTCCCCTTCAGACAAAGTACTATTGATTGTTGTGAGCAAATCTGGACTGGTTCTTTCCCTCTTGCCACACCCCACCAACTCGGCCTTCTCTGCTGAGAACGTGAGTGGTGGACCCTTTGCAGCAGGACGGCCATGTGGATATTCATCTGTATAGTGTGACTCTTGGCAGTTGTTTGGATTTTGATTTGATACTGATTTATTTTCTTCAAGACAGGATTATGTTGCCTAAGTTGGCCTCTTCAAGGATAGGTAGCTTCTCCATCACCCTTGTTTGTTGGTTGGTTGGTTGGTCTTTTTGAGGCAGTGTCTCACTATGCAGTGCAGGCTGGCCTTGAGCTCACTTTGTAGCCCAGGCTGGTTTCGAACCTGCAACAATCCTCCTGCCTCAGCCTCCCAATTGCTGGAATTACAGGTGTGTGCCACCATGCCCACGCCATCACTCTTATTTGATACCCAAAGTTCCACTATTCAAATTTTGAGCACATAAGGTATCATGGGTCAGTCATTTCCCTCTGTGTTGAGAAGTAGCAGTAGTTGATTGAATTGCTTTCCCACGGAACAATGGAAGGGAGGTTGCCTGGGAGAGACCACTATTCAGTCCACTACAATTGTCAACTAGATTTTAGGAGGAAAACTCATCTATTTGCTGCTTACAACAGACTAACCTTAAAACTGAAAGAAAAGAAATTGAGAAAGGTAATACCATACAAACATTACTAAAAAATGTACTCTTAAAAGATAAAATAGAAAAATGTTTTGTAAATTTCTATATATTCATCTTTTACAAAAAATGTATTTTAATTCAAAAGTGAGTAAGATTAGAGAAAATGGAGGTTGTTTTAGGCAAATTAGATGTGTGGTGTATAACAAGACTGAAAGGTCCTCGAGGCCAAGGACCTTGACTGTGCTGCCCGTCTTTCCATCTGCAGCACAGAGCAAGCGCTCAGTGTAGGCAAGGGATGGATGGATGGGAAAGGCAATGGGAGACATGAGAATAGGAAAGCAGTCATGAGTGCCTGGACTAGTTAGGTGGTAGAAATGAGGAAGAGGGTATGCCCAGAAGACTCTCACTGCAGCATTGGCAGAGGAAGTTGGCAGTTGAGTGGGAGGACAGAAAGAGCCGCAGAGGCAGTGTATTTCTATCCTATGAAGAAATGACCAAGCCGGGCAGCACAGGCAGGCTGGGTAGGAGACAGTGTGACTGTGAGGGGCCACCTTGCAGCAGGGGTGCCGCTGGAAGGCCTGGCTAGGGCTTGGAGGCTGGCAATCCCTTGGCACAGAAGCCTTGAGAGGGCAGCTTCTTCCCAAAATTCAAGAGGAAGAAGAGCCATGGAGATTGGGAGGATGGCCAGGGGAGGCAAGCAGAGTTGCAGAGTCTTAAGATCTTGGTAGGATTTGGCTCCAAGGCTGCCTGGAGGAAGGGAGGGAAGGAATGGGGTGGTATGGAGAGGTCGCATTGCAGCCAGCAGAACATGGTCATATGCTTCTGAGACCAGGGTAGGGATGGCTCAGCCCACGACTGTGAAGAGTAGATGCCAGTGGGAGAAGGAAGCGAAGGTTCAGGGTGAGGGCAGCAGGTTTGTGTTCCTAACCATAGGCTCTGTGTTGGCCTTTTGTCTTGTGTCATGTAACCTGATGACAACCTGTAGGTCCTAACAGTACCCCTCCTCTTTCCTGGCACAAACTTACTAGCATGTTAGCCGCAGAGATTGGATTCAGAACTACGTGTCTCAGGGTCACTTGACCATGCCTTCTCTTGAGGGGTAGTAGGACTCCATGCCTGTCTCTAGGACGTGTATGGTCTAAGAGCCTGCTGAGGAGCCATGGTGACCTGGAGGCTGTTGCCTCAGGCTTCACTGAAGGGATGGGAAGAGCTGTGTGTGGGAGGTGGGTACCCCTGAGTGCTGCCTGCCAGCAAAACCTTCCAGTGTCCAGCTCACCTCTTCTCTTTTTTCTCTGGAAAAGTCCTTTTGGGCTCCACAGGTCTTTGATTCCAGCCATGGTGTGGGGAGCCTGGCCTGCCCTTGACCCATCTTTGCTACAGAGAATATGTGGGTGCACTGCACTTTGCTAAGCCTCCTGGCTCCATCTGCATGACTTCTCTCCATGCTGAAGGAGTACCATTATATAGCAAAGGTTGAAAGTCCTGGAGCTCTGCCTGAGACCAGGACAAAGGTGGCTCAGCCTGTCTGAGCCTTGGTGACTTCTGAGGGAGGAGCTGGTGGCCTCTCCACTGTTCGCTTTCTCTCCTGCCCTGTAGCCACTGTGTGAGCTCAACATTTAAGAAACAGCCTGAATCTGACCTCTCCACACCTCCTGTGGCAATAAGTCGTACTGCTGACCTTTGGCCTTGCGTCATTGCCGTGGTCTCTAAAGGATGTCCTTTCTTCCACATCACCCACTTCAGGCTGCTTTTGAAACTGCAGTGCAGTGAGCCCGTTGATGGCCTCAGCAGCTGCCCACTCAGGTATAAAGGAGGCGGAAGGGTAGCCCTTGCCACAGACTCCAAGACAGAAGCCTGTTGAATATCCTGCACCTTCCCCAGGTCTCAGTCTCCACCACCCCGCCCCAGCTCTTCACATAGGGTTCACACCCTGCCTGCCAGACTCCCTCTCTCTTCGCCTGCTGCAGAGTTCACCTCCACAGGGCTGTGTGTTCCATATTTCACTCCCCACACACAGCACTCCTCCCACTGTAAAGAAGGGAAGGATGTGTATTTATCTCCCTGCTGAATGACAGGCCCCTCCATAAGACACAACAGGTTGGATGAATAATTTTCCTCATTTGATTTTTCTCCCTTACCAAATTAGATCTGGAGAGTTCTCTATTTCCTCTTCTTTTAATTAAAGATTTTTTACTATAGAACATTCCAAGGAAAGATGAGAGAGGAAAAACGCAGAGGCCACACTTCTGCTTTTCAGAAGTTCCTGAGTCCCTGACTACATTCTCAATTCCAGCAAGGGTGCTCCTATGTAGCTGCCCCAGGGCATGGACCTGTGTGCACACACTGTTCCTTCCCATTTCTTGGCCCAAATCCCAGCCATAACTCACACGGGCTCTCCCACCAGTGTTACTGTACTTTGCTGCATAAGCACAGGTCTCTGAGACAAGTTTGTCTTTTTTAAGTTTTTAAATAAAAGCACACTATGAAAATATGAAAGAATGTTTAAACCATTCAGAGTGCTATATAAAGTCTACTTTCAGGCTAAGAGTGTAGCTCAGTGGAAGAGCACTTGCCCTACCATGCAAGAGGCCTTAGATTTATATTAGACTTTGAGCATCTCAAAAAAATTTTTAAAAAACAGTCTGCGTCCCTGATCCATAATTCATTTCATCAAAGATAACTCTTGTTACTAATCATTTATGTATTCTCGTGGAAAGAAAGTATGCATTATACCAGCATAAATATATACCCATTAAAATGGATGTGAACAAAATCATGTCTTTCCATATTAATCCATCTAAGTTCACCTCATTGGTGAGTATTGTATTGTATGTGTGCATAATGATACATGTATACTGGTGAGAATTGCATTGTATATATGCATAATGATACATGTATACTTAATCCTATATTGACATTTATTGAAAGTAGGTTCTTTCTAGATTTTTGTTGTGACAGTATTATAGTAATGTCCCACCACATCCTGGTAATACTTGTAGAATACATACCTTTAAAATTTTAGAAGACATTACCAAATTGACCTTTGAATGATTGTATTAGTCCATTCCTCTGGAGTATGTTTTCTCCCCAACTTTGTATTTGGAAAAATATTAAACCTACAGAGAAGTATAAGAGTAATAAATGCCCCAATATTGTCTCCTGGTCCGCTAGTTATTGTATTGCCACATTAATTAGTTGGCTTAGGCTGCCATAATAAAATATCATAACCTGGGTGGCTTAAGCAACAGACATTCTTTTCTCACAGTTCTGGAGACTGAAAGCCTGAAGGAAGGCGTGAGTTGGCAGGGCTGGTTTCTTTTACAGCCTCTCTCCTTGGCCCACAGATGGCCACGTTCTTGGTGTGTCTTCACATAGTCTATTCTTCATATATTCATAGATCTGTGTTCTGATCTCTTTCTAACCAATCAGATTAGGTTAGGGCCCACCCCCGTGGCTTCAGTGTACCTTTATTACCTCTTCAAAGGTCTCATCTGCAAATATAGTCGTGCTCTGGGGTAGTGGAGGTTAGGGCTTCAGCATATGAATTAGAAGGGAGGGAAGACACACCATGTAGCCCATAGTACCACATTTATTTCTCTTCATACATGTGAAGAAGATCACATTAATATAGTATAACAATAGTAGATTTATTATATAGTTATAATTTATAACATAATTGTACAATTTATAATATAATATGCATAATTATGTATGATATATAATTTCTCCCCAAGCCACCAGAGAGCAGATATATGCCAATGCTTCAGCATATATCTCCTAGGAATGTGAACATGCTCCTTATTTTTGTTTGACATTCTGTATTTTGTATTGATGGAGATAGTCTGCTGAGGTAGAAGATCCAATGCACATGAAGTGGCTGTGGACTTGGCTGGTGGCTTTTTCCCCCTATCATTTTCTCCTGAGTTCCCCAGCCCCTCTGTCAGACTTGGTGTGTTTGTGGGAAGGAGCCTCCTGCTTTTCAGAGCCATTCAGGCAAGCAGAACCTCTTGGCCTTTACTCCAGATTCTTTGGCATTATTGAGGCTTTGGATCTGCTCTGTGTTAAGATGACAGAACTGTGCAATTGCAGCTGCTTTTTGGTATCAGTATAACAACATGACTCTAAATACCAGACTTGTTATTTCAATTCTTTGTACAGGCAGTTCTTGCTTTGCCAATTGTGGACTGCCATTCAGAGTAGGTTTTATTGATTTGGGTGCTGTTTTCTCTCTCTGTCATCCTTCTTCTCCCTTTGCAGCCTCATTGGAGGCTCAAGACTCTTGACAGAAGTTGGTTCTCACTTGCTGCCAGTTATAACAAGGCATCTTCCGTGGGCTGGTGCTAGTGTGTTTCTCTCTTGGTACTTTTGTGTGGGAAAACATCACATAAGCAGTACTTTTGGTGTTTGTTTTAGTAGGCAGAATCATTGTAGAAATACTTGCTGAGATCTTCAGTGATAAACGTGAAGCCTTGAAGCTTTTTGTTTCCTCTGGTTCAGACCCTTGTGCCTGAAGACCACCCAGGGTTAAAGTGCAGATCCCCTGAATCCTTTGCCGGGTTGAGCAGGCAGTTGCTCGATGAACACCCTACTCCTGCTGACTCTTCTGTACCTAAAGCATTGAAACTAGTACTATGTCCATACCCAACATCTTTCCTCAATTCCTGCAGCCCCCAGGAACCTATCTCTGCACAGTTAACAGAGCTGCTTTTCTTTTCTTTTTTTAATCAGTTTTATTGGTACACTTGTGATATACATAATGATCACATTCATCGTAGGGAGCTTGTAACTGTACGTACTATATCTTGATTCTTTTTTTCCCCATTCCCCTGCCCTCCCTTCAAGCCTTTTCCCCTCCTTATTTACAAAACCTTTATTTCCTTTTCCTCCTTCCCTGTTCCCTTTGTTCTCCTCCCCATTTGAACATTTTTTTTCCTACTTCCCAGTATCTGTTATCCATTTTGGTCCTTGGGGTTCTCACAGATGAGAAGCAATGTGATACTTAAACAGGTGTCTGATTTATTTCATTAAAAAGTATGTTCTCAAGGTGCATCCATTTACCTAAAAATGTCTTGAGTTTATCCTTCTTTGTGGCAGAGTAGTACTCCATTGTATATTAAAACACATTTTCTTTATCCATTCATCTATTGGTGGTCATCTGGGCTGTTTCCAAGATTTAGCTCTTACAAATTGTGCTGCTATAAACATAGGTGTGCAGATGTCACTATGGTATGATGCTTTTAACTCTTCAGGAAGATACTAAGAAGAATAGCTGGGTCAGATGGAACTTCTAATTTTAGGTTTTTTGTTTTTTTGTTTTTTTGGGTTTTTTTTGGCCTGGAGGTTAGATGGGGTTTCACTATGTAGTTCAGACTGGCCTTGAACACACAGTAATCCTCCTGCCTCAGGCCCCAAGTGCTGGGATTACAGGTATATGCCACCACACCCAGCTAGTTTTAGTTTTTTGAGGAATCTCCACACTGATTTCCATATTGCTTGCACCAGTCTACACTTCCACTAATAGTGGAGAAGTGTTCCTTTTCCCCACAGCCCTGCAAACATTTGTTATTGGTTGATTTCTTGATGCTGGCCATTCTTTCTGGAGTGAGCTGGAATCTCAGTGTTGTTTTAATTTGCATTTATCAAATGGCCAGTGATGTTGAACATTTTTTCATGTATTTATTTGCTGTTTGTACAGCATCTGAAAAATGTCTATTCATTTTAGATGGACTAGGTCTTTAAATTTGGGAGGGATCTGATTTTTTTGAGTTCTTTGTATATTCTACATGTTAGACTTTTTTTTGTTGTTGGCACTGGGGATCAATCTCATAGGCAGGCGCTTAAGCCATTGAGCCAAACTTCCAGCCCTGCTTTTTTCGAGGTAGGGTCGCACTGTGTAGCTCAGGCTGGCCTTGCTCACATTGTAGCCAAGCTGGCCTCCAACTCACTACGCTCCACCTTCCTCAGCCTCCCGAATGCTGGGATTAAAGGCATGCACCACCACACCCAGCTGTCTTTAAGAGTTTTACCTATCCTATCTTCCAGCAGATTGTTTCTGTTTTAGCACTTCGATCTTTGATCCATTTTGATTTTAGTTTAGTGCTCGGTGAGAGATGTGGGTCTGGGTCTAATCTTTGGCATGTGGAAAACCAGTTTTTCCAGCGCTAGTTATTAAAGAGGCTATCTTTCTTCCAGCAAAGGTGTGTGACTCTTTTGTCAAAGACAAAGTGGCTGAGAGTGTTCAGAGTTGTTTCTGCATTTTCTGATCTGTTCCATTGACCCTTGAGTCTGTTTTTTGCCAGTACCATGCTGTTTTTAATCACAGTAGGTCTGTAGTATGATTTCAAGTGAGGGATTATGATGCCCCCACCTTGCCCTTGTTTTCCAGAATTATTTTCGTTATTCATTTTCTTCTGGTTCCAAATGAATTTTAGGGTTGTAGTCTTTAGTTCTGTGAGGTATGCTGTTGGTATTTTGATCAGGATTGTATTAAATCTGTATAACAGCTTTTGGAAGTACAGCCATTTTTCACTATATTGGTTCTGCCTATCCAAGATATCCTACTCAAGAACAAGGGATATCTTTGCATTTTCTGATTTCCTCTTCCATCTCTTTTTTCAGAGCACTGTAGCTTTCAATATAAAGGTCTTTTATTTCCTTTGGTAGATAGATTGCTAAGTATTTCTTTTTTTTTTTTTTTTTAAGATACTATTGTGAAACATGTTGTTTCCCTAATTTTGCTCTCAGTGAGTTTGTTATTTGTTCACAGGAATACTATTGATTTTTGTGTGTTGACTTTGTATCCTGCTATGCTACTGAATTTGGTTATTAATTCTAGGAGTCTTGGTGGAGTTTTAGAGGTCTTCGGTGTAGAGTGTCATGTCATCCACAAACAATGATAATTTAACTTCATCCTTTGTTATCCTTATTCCTTTTGTTTCTTTCTCTTATCTAATTCCTCTGGCTGATGTTTCCAGAACTATATTACATAGTAGTGATGATAATGGGGATCCTTGTCTTTTTTCTGGTTTTACAGTGAAAGCTTTCAGTTTTCGTCCATTTAGTATGGTGTTAGCTATTGGTTTGTCACGGATGGCTTTTATCAGATTGAGAAAAAGATTTTCTATTCTAATTTTCTGTAGGGTTTTTATCATAAATGGGTATTGGACCTTGTCAAATTTTTTTTCTGCATCTATTGAGATAGTCATGTGGTTTTTGTCCTTGGCTCTGTTGATGTGGCATATTACATTAATGGATCTGTATATGTTGAACCATCCCTGCATCCCAGGATGAATCCTACTTGCTCATGGTATGTAATCTACTTGATGATTTGCTGCATTCTGTTAGCCAGTGTCTTACTGAGAATTTTTGTGTCTATGTACATTAGGGAGATTGCCCTGTAGTTCAAGAGAACTCTGATTTTGGTATCAGGTTGCTTCCAGGAATTAGTTTGGGAGTATTGCTTCCCTTTCAATTTCATGAAAGAGTTTGAAGAGTGATGACATTAGATCTTCTCTAAATTCCTTATAGAATTCAGGAATGAACTATCATGACCTGTGTTTTTCTTTGTTGGTAGTTTTTTAATTACTTCTTCAATTTCATTGACTGATACTGGGTTATTTAGAATTTTTAAATGTTTTAGTTTTTATTTCAAAGAGAATATAACCAAGCAAAATAAAACAGAATAAAGCCAATCAAAACAAACCAGTGTAAGTGATATAGAACTTCAAGATAATAGGAAATCAACAGTGGTTACCATAATGCCTCTTGTTGTCTTCAAAATAGCTGCCCATACCTTCAGACGTAGTAAAAATCAAATAAAGCAGAACAGAATAGAACCAATAAAAACAAAACAATGAATGCAATAAAAGACTTCAAAACAAGATAGTAGTAAATCCAAAATGGCTACCATAATATATCTTGTTATCTTTCAAATAGCTGCCCATTCCATTGGATATAGTAAAATAAAACAAGACAAAACCGAATAAAGCCCAATGCAACACAACAATAAAAATGATATAGGACTTCAAAACAAGATAATAGGAAATTAATGGCCACCACCCTCAGAAGGCGATCCCCTATACATAGTACATTGCGTATTGTTATCCTCTGAACAGACCATCAGACTACTGGCTTTAGACCTGCAAAGTCAGTGAAAAACTAAACACTACAAGCATTAAATCGTATTTTACCTCAATGGCTATCATTGCAGCCTATGTTTCTCTGGATCAGCTGGTTGCTTACAGTGGGAGTGATGGGGGTTGGCTCTTCTTGTCTCCCAGCCCATGTGCCAGGAGGGGCTGGCAACTGATTCTCCCTGCAGTGGCCCACACATGGCACAAACTCGCAGTGAGGGCTCGCTTCTTACTGACTTCTTGTTCTCTTCCCTCGCAGTCTGTAAATGGCGCCAACTCACAGGAAAAGGCTGGTGTCTGGCTCTCCCCATGGTGGCCAGTGCCTGGCTCCAACTCACAGGAAGGGCTTGCTTCTTACTCTATTTAGAATTTTTATATCCTTGATTCAGCCTTAGTGTCTTGGTTACTTTTTGCTCGTTGCTGAGACAAAATACCTGACGCCCAAAGTTAGGGAAGGAAAGGTTTATTCTTACAGTTTCTCGGGAGTTTCAGTCCATAAAGTGGGCTCCAAGGCAGCATGGGATGACGGGGCTACAGTTCATGGCGGCTACAAGCTGCAAGCCGCAATCCGCGCTGGCGAGAGAGACAGGAAGCCGGGAAG